>PVHY01020765.1:0-25000 GCA_004024945.1 Uropsilus gracilis
TTACCTGTTGTGCGCCGGCAGGCGGCGACCAGCAGCAGGAGCAGCAGCGCAGTCCTGAGGAGCCGGGGAGCGCGGGGCGAATGTGGGGGAGCGGCGCGGGCCATGAGGTTCGGCTTGGAGGATCTGGGCTGCGGTGCCTGGAGCAGAAGAGTTGATGTGGAGGGTGCCTGTGGTGCTGGCTGTGTGACTCCCTGAGACGAGCGAACCCTTTTTATCCATGGTCTTAGCCGGAGAGTTGCAGTTTCGAGCCAAGGAAATTCCCGGACTTGCAGGTCGATCATTGGTCCGGAAGGAAGTGGGGCCCGTGTTTTTGGGGTGGAGCGCGGAAAGGGGGGTGACCTGCCTGGTGTAATTCCGCCCCAAATTCCTAAAGGGAGAGAATCGTCACCGTGCTGGCACAGCGCCTGCTACAGGGTACGGGGGGTGGGGGGAGGCAGCGACCCCTGGTTGTGGTGCACAGAGAGAGGGTCAGACATCTTAAACCCGTGTAGATTTGGCCATAACTTTAAATAGCTTACTAACCTTAAGTAATTACGCCTCTCTAGCCACTTCAGTAATTTGGAGAGCTTGAAATGAAAGAGTTGAGGTGGAATCATAGCCTCTGCTTTGTTTTTCTTATTTCTCCTTAATCACAGTTTACACATTTTATTCATCTGTGAAATAAACTCTTTAGAAATACTTCTGTTATCTCAGATTACATGTATGAATGTTGATCTTGTTCCCAGAGCTTTCTGATCGCAAAAAAGTCACACTACCATGTTTTTCCCCGGTAGGACAAGGTGAGTAGTATGAAGGGACAGACAATTGCTGTAGGTTAATTCAGGGTTTATTTTAAGATGCAGAGTTGGCATTTCTCACTTTCCCTCTCTGAAATTCCAGGACTGCCAGACTGCGGAAATTACAGCTGCACCACTTCAGTTGTGTAGGAGGCTGTGTTTATATTCACGATGGTCCTTTAGGGAATGGTGAAAGGTGGTATTAGTTCAGAACTGTGCTTTTCTTGCATTGTCTGTGTCAAGAAAAGGTCTTACACACCAGAAAAGGAGTACCTCTATCTGTCCTGTAAGCAGCAAACAGATCCTTGTTTTGAAATATGTAAATAGTAGATTATCAGAATATACTGTGCCATCTTCTCTGAATTTGCTTGCCTCCTGGGCTTGAATCTCTCTTGTAATACTCACTGCCTAATTCACTTTTCACCATCAATTTTCAATATACCACTTTGGTTAAACTATAAACGGTTTACATTGTTTCTCCATGGTTTAGGTGAATGAGATTCTTCTGCCAGTGCTGTGAGGACTGGAAGGCAAGGAAGCTGGTCTGTGGGAGAAGCAGTTGGCCTCTGGACCCATTTGGTAACATCTTCAGGTATAAAATCTCAGTTAAATCACTTATTTCCACAAGACATTTTGACTGTGGGCAATTTATTCTGTCTGCTCTTGTTTTTCCTTTGTAAAAGGAAACTAATAATAGTGCTCTCCTCAGAGTATTATGAGAACTGAACTGTTAACATTTGTAGACATTAGCAAATAACATCCCTATTTGTTATAAAGATACTGAATGTTTGTGTCCTCAAACCCAGCACCCCACTGTTATGGGATTAAGTGTTTGGGCCTTTGATGTGTAATTAGGATTATTTGAGATCCTGAAGGTGGAAAATCTACTTGTGGAGTTGTGGAATGTGAAAGCAGAGTGAGAGATGGAGCTTCAGATGAGAGGAACACCTCCTATCTGTCTAGCCCCTTCTGGCACACTAGAGGGTGGGCAACAGCAGGTCTCTCACCTGTAACCCAGCTTCCTAACCTTTTTGGAATGTCCCAAGAGACATATGACCTATTAGTAATTATTGTTGCCCCCACAGGTAAATTCTCCTGTCATCATGCATCCCTGCATCCTCCCTGCTGTATGTCACATAAGCTTTGCTACTTTCTCATTACATCATTGTAACATTTCCTTGCTGGGGTATATTATATATATATATATATATATATATATATATATATATATATGGTGCTTCACAACTTCATTAAAGTTTGACCTGAACATGCTTTCCAGCATTCTGTGGGCTAGCCTCATAGATCATTATCAGTCTCTTCTGTTTCAATTTCTTCTTCGACACATGATTCCTAACACGGAATTAGTATCTTTAAAGAAAAGTAACTCAAAGAGCTTGTTTTCTCTCTCACTGGTGTGAGCATAGTAAGAAAGTATTGTCTGTAAATCAAGAAGACACTTTTCATGTAACGTAGAAGGAGAAAAAAGGTGATGACCCAGAGAGATTTTGAAGATGAAGGGAGCTAAGTTTAGGAGTCATCATAGCAAAGTTGGAAGATGGTCATTTACTGAGTGGCCAAAATTAGGATAAGATTGGGTATTTGAAAGCAAAAACTGGGATACTGGCTAGAAAAGTCTAAAGGTAGTTGACTTAATGAGGAAAGGATTGTAAAATATTTAGTAAAACTTACCTCAGATTAGAAAGCAATAAATTAAAAAGATTTTATTTTTTCAGCATTATTTCTTAGCTCAGGGACAAAACCAAAGAAAGTCAGTGAGAGTGAGGAAGAGTGAAGGATTTAGCCTGGTTAAATTATGTTCAGAGTAATTGGCAAATATGACTAATGTTGACAGAGACTAGACAGCAATGGAGGATGAATGAATCAGGATAAGACATGACAAGCAAACAATATGTTGGTAGTGACAATCTATGAAGAACTTTCAAGTCTCAGTGGATATGTTGAACATGTTAATTGTAAATCAGAGTAGAGGAGTTAGAAAAACAAAAGATTATAGGTTCAGAAGGGACTTTCAGTGCCTATTATCTTGTGGCATCATTCTAAAGATAATATTAAAGTCTTTTTGTACTTGTGAATGACTGAGCTAGAAGTAGTGGAGGGTAAAGAACTATGAAATTCATTAGGATGAATGGAATATTTGATGGAAAAGGAAGATTATGCCATTATACATGATGTACTCCACATGAAATAGGTACATAATTAAATATTATTTAGACATTTTATCATGTTCTTGCTTATTTGAATTTCTTATCCTAGCAATGTCAAAGTAGTTACCAAAAAACTTTCACATTAACCATATTATCCTATTCCCTGCAGTTAAGATTTGAAAAGCTTTATTTGTTTTTAACATGTATAAATAGCTCGCCTTTTCTTAAAAGGTAGATATATTAGGAAGAATAAACTTTGTTCAACTAAAGATTAGAAAGAAAAATAATAACAATGGATTTTAAAGTTAGACCTGATGGAATAGAAAAATAGTGCTTTGAAATCACGGAGAAGAAAAACATTAAAACTGAGAATCCCTTCTTAAGTGAGCATGGAGATTAGAACTCTGTGACCTATAAGATTGACATCCCTTGCTTCTAGCTCTAAGTATTTCTTCCTGTTGTGGAACAGTGGGGCAGTATTTTGGAGTTTTTATAAGGGGTTGTAAGACTTGGATTTAGGGAAGTGTAAGTGGGTCTTTACACTAGCAATCTCCCCACAGTCACCCATTCTTCTCTTGTTTGTTTCTGACTAAATCTTATTTGTTGTCAAAATAACTAACTGCTTTTTTAGAGCTTATCTGGGTCAACACTGCTAGTAATTGAAACTTGGTAACTCTCCCTTGGTTATGCTATTTGACGCTTTGCTTTTAAGCTTTGTTCCACTCACAGAAAACTGGATATTGGTGTAATCTTTTTGTTGTATCTAACTGTAGAAGTAAAAGAGTTGGTTACATACTTTGCCTATATATTTTTTAACCAAAGAGAATTAAGATCCTGTCAATCAAAAAATAATCCATATATTTCATAGTCTTATAAAAATAATGGTTAACAAGCTTTACAGGCTTTTCTATTTGATTCTGGGGAAAGGTAATCCATAGTCATTGTGATAAATGTTTCTTTACTGACTGTAGCACTCTAACTTTCTGTGGTGGTTTTGTAGACGAATACTCCTGGCTTATCTGTGATGTTATGAAGAATAATTATGAAGAAGTTTATATTTGATCATTCAGATGGTCAGTATATATTCCTTACATGTATTTGGCTTTCACCCATAGTTTCTGGTTCACAGCTGTCAAAGACCCTTGGGCTTTCCTACGTGTTGAGAGTAATAAAACTGTCCCTTGTTATTAGAACAAGGAAACACCTGTGTTTTGGGAATGCCTGTGTATGAGGATGGGTTGCCGAGAACCAACCATAAGATTACAGGATTGGGACTTTGAGTCTCATTCATCCCGCCTCCCTCACACTTGTGGATTGAGAGAGGAACTGGAGCTTGAATCAATCATGAGCTAACAGTGATTTAATCAATCATGCTTATGCAATGAATCCTCCATAAAAACAAGAGGACAGTGTTTCAGGAGTTTCCAGGTTAGCAAATAGGTCCATTTGGGGAGCATGGTGCAACTGGAGAGGGTATGGATGCTCTGAACCCTTTCCCCAGACCTATCTGTGTATCTCTCATCTGGCTGTTCCTGATTTATATCCTCTTAAAAATAAATCAGCAATATAGTAAGTAAAATGTTTTCTTTAGTTCTGTCAGTTAGTCTGGCACATTAATGAAACCTGAGGAAGTTTTCATAGGAATGCCTCATATGTAGCCAGCTGGTCAGAAGTACATCTACGAGTTGGTCTGGCAGCTAGAGTCAGACAAGGTGGGGTACATCTCATGTGTCAGAACCCCTCACCTGTGTAATCTCATGCAATCTCTGCATAGACAGTGTCAAAATTGAGTTGATTTGAGCAGAATTCTCTGATGCCCATCTGGTGTCTAATCATCGCTAGTTGATGATTTGAGGAAATAGCAACCCCTATGGCAGTTGTTTCTTATGGATTGCTTGTTCTTAAGTGATTATGGTCACTGCTATTTGGAAATAATATGGTCTAAGGGTAGGGGAGTAACAGTAATACTTCTTTAGTCCCAATTCTGTATCAGATCAAATGCCTCAGCTTTTCATGACAAGTTAGTACCAAGAGTGTGTTGGACTGCTACCATTATTCTCATTTTTAGATATGGAAACTGGGGTAGAGGCTTAAAGGTATTTCTAAAATCCCAACCCAAGATTGATTTAGAAACTCATTAACTCAAAAATCTGTCTTTTTCTGACAAGGAAAGATGTGATTGGGTAAAAAAAGACATATAAATCTTAAGTCTCCTCAGTACATTTCAGTTGTTGAGCCCCCCTAGAAAACAATATATTTGAAAAAAAAATCTATCTAATTTTCAGTGGACACCAAACACAGATGTGATAGATGACAACCATGGCCTCCAGACTGTCAGCAGCCAGGAGACCTGCCTACTTAATATGCCAACTCAACCCCCAATACTTCATCCCATGGAGTTCACAGAGACTTCCAATACTAGGTCAGGATGTGGGCATTAGTTTGGAGGTAGAATATGGGTCAACTGTGCAAAAGACTTATCAGGTCTAAACATCTGCAGGTGCCTTGGAAGGCTTTACCAAGACTGGGGACTCCACCATGCACAATCAAAACTTGACTGTCATCAAGAGACTAGAACAATGCTTTTAAACAACAAGATGTGATATGTTGTAAGTCATATAATCATTTTCGTGGGTGTTAACTAGTATTGTTAAATAATGGAATGAGATAACAATAGGCTAGAATTTAGAACATATCATATATATTCAATGCAATCAATTTAAGTATTATTTTGCATGGGTAACTGTTAAGCTAAACTTCTGATGCATGAGATCTAGAAAAATGTTCACAAAAATAAATATTCCTTTAATGATTTTGCTTCATTATTTGAGCTTATTAAATAAGCTCCTTGCTTAGAGCTTATAATATAACTCTTTCATTCTCTGCTGAGAATTTCAACTCAGAAAAAAAGAAAAAAATGTTGAAGTAGTGCCATGCTAATTTCATCACCCCCTGAAAGTTTGCACAACAGGGAGCTACAGTAAATTGCTGCACAATCTGTGCTTTTCCCAAAAAAAAAAAAAATATGCTGGCTTCAGATGTTCTTGCTTATTCAAGTGACAACTTCACAATGTTCAAAGCAGAGTTAAAAGCAAATGTTAGCATGCTCTAATTATTCAGCCTGTTGGGTCATACTAATTTTTATATCCAACTCCAAGACTATTTTTTTGTGGCAGGCATGTAAAGAGAAAAAAGTAAAACTATAACATCATACCATTTATACCCTACTTTATAATGTACTATTTTTTCAAAAAATCAGTTGAAGTACTTGTATTTTAATTCAACTCTTTACTTTTTGTCCCCAAAACAATAATGCTAACTGTCTGACTCAAACCCACCAGACATGATGAATAACAATGTTAATAATATAACAATTATTATTATGAAGTCACTAAAATATAGTCAAAACATACTTTCTACATATATCTCAGCAATGATGTTATGTGTGCATAAAATCTCCTTCAGTACTCAGGAAATAGATATTTGAAATAGACTTATTTCAAAGATTAGAAAAATAGAGCACATGTATCATACTAAGAACTATGGACCTTAAACCAAAGCAAAAGAGAAAGATCAAATATCTGTTCTTAGAGGAATGACTTTGTATTTGTTTTTTAACAAGGAAATTATTGTGCCATTGAAGGTGAAATTTAAGGTAGAAGTTCAAAATGGTGCCAAACCCTGAGAAATAACTATCTGCTCTCTCTACTATATCTCTGCTCCACCCCTTCATATAGACAGAGTGATAAACTCTCCTAAATCCACAATGATGCTTCAAACTTATGGTTGCACTGATTTCTCCCTCTTGTTGCAGCTCCATTCCCCATCCCACTCCCAATCCCCATTACTATTCTTTCAAGATCAAGCTCAATTATTCGTACATCTATGAAACAATTGCTTAGATCACATGCCTTCATGAATAGTATGACATAGTAGAAGATTAGGGGTTAAGATCAGCCAGATTTTCTGTTTCTTACCTGGGTGACCTTGAGCAATTTCCTTAGTTGGAGATTGAATTATAAAATGGGAATAATATTATAAATTTATGAAATTATAAAATGGGACTAATATTACCTACCTTGTCAAATTTTGTGAAGGATTAGAAATGATACTTGGTACCTAATAAATATGTATAAGATAATACCATTCTTGTTTATTCTTTTCCAGTCACGTGACAGTTAAAACATTTGACATGTTCAGATTGGAATTATGTGTCTCTGGGTGGAGACCCATTTTTGCACCCTGATATACAACATCCACCAACAGAGAAAGATGCTCTCCATAGATTATTTGTTGAAATGAATGATTTGTTGAAATAAATAATGAGAATGGATAAATATCTGAAAGTTAGATGTGGAAAACTGTAGGAGCTGATGACTGCAACACTTCTTACCATCAGTAGTGATCTGATGCTCAGCATCAAATCAAAATGATAAGGTACAAAGACTTCATGTAAAATTGCATTTGTTTAGCTATTAGAAAAATCATGGGCTAGACAGTGTCTTATATGTAATTTAATAATCTTGCAAAAGCTTACTTCCATTGTCCTTCCCCATCTTTGTGCTATTATCATACATTTTGCTCCTCATATGTTATAAATGCCATAGCACATTGTCACTACTTTTGCTTTAAATAGGCAATCTTCTTTTAGATAAACTATAAGAGAACAAAAATTATATTATCTATTCTAAGTACTCTTCATTCTTTGTGCAAACTTGCATTTCTACATAGTCTCATTTTACTTTGGCCTACAGAACAACTTCTTAGTATTGCTAGTCTTCTGGAGGTGATTTTTTTTTTTTTATCTCGTGTATCTAAAAAAATGTTTATTTCATCATTTAAATTTTCTTTTTGAATTTCAAAGTATAGCTTAATAAGTGTTTTTCAAAAATTTAAAGATGCTATGTCACGGTCTAATGTGCTGTATGGTGTCTGATATCTGCTTGAATATTACCTTGGTTCTTCTATTCATAGTGGGGGTTTTCTTCTGGCTATTTTAAAATTCACTCTTTTTTTTTTTTTTTTCTGCAAGGGTATGATTGAGCTTCCCGTTGTAATTTTCAGCAGATTTGGAAACACTTTGGCTATCAATCTCTTCAGATGTTTTTTCTGGCTCTCCCTTATTCCTATATTTTTTTTGAGAGTACAATTCTATGTAAGTTAAGCCACTTTTTTAAAAGTCTTTTTGTGATTAATTTTCTGATTCCTTTCACAAAGTCTTCAAGTTCCTTTAATTTTTTCTTCTGCAATGTTTAACCTGTTTGTAATTCATCCAGTGTATATAATTTATTTTAGTAATAATCATTTTAATATCTTTGTCTATTATTCTATCATTTATGTGATTCCTGTGTCTTTTTATCTTTTACCTATGGTAATATTTTCCTGATTCTTTGTATATTTAGCAATTTTTGACTGAATATCAAACACTATGAATTTTATAATGGACATGGATTTTATAAATTATATCTTTTATATTATGTCACATATTTTTCACTTTGTTCTGGGATCAGCTATATACTTTCAAGTTTGATACTTTCAAGGCCTGATTTTAAACTTTCTCAGTGGGAATTCAGAACACCCTTCACTTTCAGAGGTTAATTCAGATGCTACCACTAAAACAAATATCCTTCTGAGAACTCTATATTTGAGTATTGAGAATGCTTTGAGTCCTTTAGCACAAATTTTAATCCCATGAGGTAACAAATAAGATGATAGTCTCTGTTTCTATTATACAGAATTTTATTAATATCATATAATTATACATGTTAGTCACTGGAAACAAATTAAAAATCTGTGTTACAGAGATATTTATTTAGTATTTAATAATTTTATGACACATTCTCATACTCACTTTTCCTGTCTTACATAACTATACATGATAAAAAGATGGAAAATAGTAATGCTTTCTGAGATAGGAAGTAGTTTACTCTGTTGTATGCCTATGATAATCAGAATCAAAACAAAGACAGAGTTAGTAGTTATATCTTAAATTCTGAGATTCACCATTTGTCCTTAAAAACCAAAATTTACAAATGTCAAATCTCAGAATCCTCCAATCACTTTTTTAAATCTTCAAACCTTGAGTGGAGATTCTGAATTTTGCTCCATAGCTAGAGTCTATAGGAAATTTAAATTTCTTTAAAACAGATTAAATTTGACCACCTACTTTCTCATAATCATGAGAAAAACACCCAGCCTAGTCATTTTTGGGTTCTCTGCTCACACCGCTTTGCAAAGGTCTCAAAGGATTTATTTAGAACAAAACATCCAAGAATATCCTTTGGACTTTGGCTTAAACTGTTTTTCCATAACAGCAAATGTTGGCATGATTATTTGGAATGTAGCTTTGTGCAGTTTTTTTCTTTTTGGTAGCCCAGAATCATTACTATGTTTAGTAATACAAGTGCATACTACTCTCCTATATATAGAATGTAACCATTTTTCCATAGTCCTGTTACCTCCCTTGGGAGAAAACAGAGAGAAACAAAATTGTTAATCTTGGCAGTATGCAGAAACACTGAATTGTGATAGACCCTTTTCTTTCCTACATTTCCCTCTCTGTGATATCCAATAGGGAGCTAGGCAAAGATGAAAGGCTGATTGTGAGTTGTAAAAGAAAAGGAGATCTTGAGAATGGTGAGGAAAACAGGAATAAAACACTCAGAAATGATGGCTTTGAAATAGAAAATGAAATAAGCCAAATATGTTTAAATGATGACTGGGAACCACTTTTGTGTTCTAATATCCTTCTTATTTTGAATTTTCTTCTGCTTTCTTTCAGATGTTTGTCAAACTAAAATTAAGAGAATATGGGACATGGATTGTACTGTCTCCTCTTTTCCAAGTAGGAATAAAATTCTGAGATTAATATATATGAACCAATGGGTTCACTTGTTGAGCAGTGGCCATGTTTCTGGGGCAAGTCACCAAATCTGGAAATCAAAATAGCTTACTTTTTTTTTTTTTTTTTTTTTGAGACTAGGTCTCACTATTTTGGCCCGTGGAACCGCAGGCTCTCATTGCCCGGGGTACCAGGGACTCAAGCAATACCCAGCCTTAGCTTCCCAGGTAGCTGGGATTACAGGTGCGCGCCACCACCCCCAGCTATTTTTTTGGAACTAGGTCTCGCTACGGGCCCCAGGCAGGACTCGAACCGTGATCCCTAGCCCTGGCCGCTTCATAGGCTGAAGCTTACAGGCACGAGCCACCGTGCCCGGCCTCAAAATGGCTTTCATCAGTGATGCTCTTAAGCAGAAGGAGAGGTCAACAGGCAAAAATAATAATTGAAGATTGGCATAATGAACATAGAATCCTAGGGATAAAGAAGGAAGTAAACACTCTTCTTGATCTTATAGAGCTTTACTTCTAAGAAATAGAATAGACAAAGAATAAAAATTCTGCATGAGGTCCAGTATTGCAGTTAGACTCAAGAAAAAAAGGCTGTCTTAAGTCAGAGTTTCAAAAAACATCCCTAGCACAAGCTTACAAAAACAGATGTGCCAGAGAACATATGGGTACATCTGTCAGTGTCCAATGTGGGCATTGAATGGCTTTTAGCATTCTAAAAATCCTTAATCCTAAATATTCACTCTCTAGGATTTTGTGTCCTGGTGAAACACAGGAGGGGAGGGGCTAATGTTTAGCAATGGTTATGACTGGACTTCACTTCTGTCTTGAGATGCTATGAGGAGCTGGAGGTATATTAAAGAAAACATAGTTTTCACAGAGGACTTGACCTAAAGGAGTTTATCAAAAGACCACATGCCCTTATGACAAACAATTTTCCTGTCCTCTCATTCAGAGGTCTCTTAACAAACCTAACCTTAAGGAATTTGTTCACTCTTTTATCATTTGCTCTGGAAACTCAATGTCTAGTGATTTATCATAAGCATTACAATGTGTGACCCTATGTGAAATTTTTTGTTTATTTTTTTAATTAAGTGATGCTTTATGAATCTTACTGACAGTTCATGTAACTAATGGGGCATAACCCACTAATATAGTGACACCTCCAAATTTAAATTAGTAGTCTAATATCTAATTTGGTGTGAAAGGCTATATAGAATACAAATGATGGGAAATTTTCAATTATAGAAATTTAAGAATTAATTTTGCAGAAGTATAACTAATAAAAAGAAATTCTAGAGTATACAGCTAGCAAAAACCATAAATTATGTTTGTCTTTATTTTGATAGCATCCAACAATGGCCTGCAAATTAACAGATCATTTAAGTATGTACAATAATTTTTCTTTGATGTTTGTTGACTCTCATATAGTTTCTCATACCAATAGCTTCATATAGTTCTAGAGTATTATTGATATATATTTAGTAAGGTAGATTGTCAGGGTAGGAAGCTAGAACTATTTTATTTAACATTCTGTTAACTTCTTTAGAAATATTTAAATATTTAGACAGAGAGATGAGAGTTTCTCTTTGAACTTTCCTCCAAAACCTCACCATTGGGTTTCAGTGCATAGGCACTGGGGGAGTGTACTTGGGGTACACCGGGATATCTAGAAAGATAGATAAAAGTGAGATGACAAGGAAAAATGACTAAAATCAGAAGCAGCCCAGAATGAGGAACTTTCCCAGCCTCACTGTCCAGACCCATCTAGTGCCAGGTATAGAGTTAGGATGACCTAACCACAACCCATCTCACCTATCAGAGAATCACCAGCTCCTTGATTTCTGCATAGCAACCACCTCTCAATTATCAGAAAGTACTATAAAACCCATTCTTTGACTATGGGGCTCAGTCTTTCAGGAGCTATCCAATTGAGCCCACCAGTGTAAACAAATAAAAACCTCTCCACCTCTCTGAGTTGTTGACTGTCTTCCTGGGATCATTGCCATAACAAGGAAATAAATGTAGGGGAAGATTTTGAATATTATTATATTGCATTTAAATTCATACTCATTTTGATACCCACCTCAAAAAAATTTTTTTGAAACAATAATTATTTATTTTCTATTTATATTTTTATTGATATACAGTGTTCATTTCATAGTCATTCGATACAACAGGGCTTTATGATTTGAAATAGGATATTCTTGGGAAGAAAGAAAAATTAACATAGATAATAATTTAAATGTTCTTTAAAAA
Source organism: Uropsilus gracilis (assembly GCA_004024945.1). Classification (NCBI taxonomy): domain Eukaryota; kingdom Metazoa; phylum Chordata; class Mammalia; order Eulipotyphla; family Talpidae; genus Uropsilus; species Uropsilus gracilis. The sequence goes on from PVHY01020765.1 coordinate 12,047, forward strand.
AATATTGGTATGCATTCTTGTTAATATTTCATTTTCTCCCTTCAGGTATAGTTACTGTGGCTCTCCCACAACCAAAAGACCATAGTCCTCCATAATCTATTATGTTCTTTCTTTCCCACCTCCAGCTAATCAGCTTAACTGATTAAGATCTTGACTGGGAAAGTCATACTAAAGAATGAGATGCATGTTTTTCTTTCAAGTGTAATTTCTTGGACAATTAATAGAATGTTATTTTACATCATTAGTTCTTCATCATATAAAAGAGTGTGACATCATTAGGAAAAGCAAAAAATTTCCATCTTGCTAACAGGGTCCACAAAGTATCCTTGAAAATGTCTGTGGAAGACAGACCCATATTTAGGTAGTTAAGAATCTGACACTACTATGCATTCTAATACATTTAATTTAGTCTAAAAAAATCTTTTTTATCATTAAAATAAAAAATATGCTATTTACTTCAGTTTATTCAAGTATCCCAAGATGTTGGAACTTCTACTGCAGGAAATTTATTTTCACATGAATGATTACTTAAGAGGCATCCAATTGTTCATGAATTGACAGCAACACAGCAGTTGTCATTTCCTGGAGAGATACTTTCATAGTCAGGGTGCAAGTCTGAACTGATCATCATGTGTCTTGGGACATGTTATAGATGACTGAGCCTCTAACTAATTTCACAGGAATGATGTCACCATGCTAAGTAGAGTGGAATCCATTCCTTTGAGCAAGAATGTGGAGACAGTCAGTCTTGCCAAGTATATCTTCCATACTTAACCGTTGGCTACAACTTCATGCTGACTGGCACTACCACAGAAAATGTTGACTAGCTTGTAGGACTTAAGACTCAAAAGAGCCAAAATATCAGCAACATGAAGTGTTGTTACACAATATGCATCACATAGAACACAGAGTGGATGGAGGATCAGTGGAACTCAGCCTGCAGCTTAGATTTGCCATCCTTAAATCCATTAAAAGGAACAGAAATGAAGCAAGAGAAGACAGAATCTGACCTTGAATACAAAGGGCAACAGGATGCAAGCAGGCTCAGTGTCATGCTGTTTCCCCCTTCTATTAAAATGGCATGCCTATGACAAATTAATACAATATAAGACATCATTTCTCAGACGATTTCTTTGAGCCAAATATTTCCTGTTTTCTTTGGCCTAGATTATGGATATAAACTTACTTTATAGTATCACTCTTCCAATTTTTCTTCAAGCTAGGGCCAAGGAGTGTGTACAAAAAAGTCCAAGCTTCCATGCAAGACTAGAAGACAAAGAGACCCTGGCAACGGGGAGAGCACAGGTCGTGTCCCTGAATGCCATTTTGTGCCTGCTTCCAGCAGAGTGTGAATATGCCCCGCAGGGCTAGCTTTGCCATCTTACCTGGGATAGAGGTGTCTGGCTCTTGAGAGGCAAAACCACTTCACTTTATTCAAACCCTCACTCAAAAAAACTACTCTGGATGAACACATTGACTCCCTAGAGTAAAGTGCAGTCATCCAGTCATTAAAAGAAACATGCAGAAAGTGAGTCTGGATTATTGTAGACATCCTGAGGGAACCATTGCAGCCTGTTTGTGGTTAGCAAGTGTTTCCCTACGTCACTTAGACGCAGCTCTTAACAATGCAAGAACTGACTGTTACATTGTTGGGAATTCTGTTGGCCAGTTATTAATTCTTAGTAGCATAAAGGTGACCATGCTGGGAGTATTCACAGCAAGGAAATCAGTAAATGCTGCAAATCTAACATCCTTATTAATCAGGTGAATAAGTAGAGGTTGAGAGAGAGAGAGAGAGAGAGAGAGAGAGAGAGAGAGAGAGAGAGAGAGAGAGAGAGATTGAAATGGGACTAGAATTGAGTTCCTCAGCTCCCAGTTCTGATCATTTTGAAACATACTGCAGTGGTTTTTGGTTTTGTCTTTAATATTATAACTAGGGCCAAGATAATGGTTATTCAATGCAATAAACAATTTTTTTAAAAAGTTTGAGCAATGTTCCTACTTATTTATGCTGAATAGTCTAGTAAGAATCAGGCTAGCGATAAAGTGTATATTTTCGTTGGGCTTTCTTATGAGAACTGAGACTACTTTTGTTAAAATGACTTAACTCTGAATTCCAGAAAATTCTTGCTTAGAAAGCAAAACTGCAATCCAAAGGGAAACTTAGTGTCTACCATGATCATAAATTCTGAAAAAGAGTGTGTTTATTAAATAACTACTTGTAACACCTCTAAAACACTTTTTATTCTATGATCTGATTATATCATTTTAACCCCCTTATCAAACAATGGTTTTTAACACATGTTTTTAACAATGGTTTCTACACAAAAAATAGAAAAATAGTTATGTTCCCTATAGGATATTATTGAAAATGTGTTCTCATTCTAAGTAGCTGGATACAAAAGCATGACTTCACATACAGATGTACTTGCTCTGTACTGTCACACTGCTGCAATTACATAGTCTACAAACAGGGAGGCTGATGAATTCTGTGGAGCATGATTCTACTCACATGGACAAAATGTATGAAACATTTATACTTGTGCACCCTGAAGTTTTTAGTATGTACCTGAAACTGGAGATTCTGTTTTATCTAAGGTTGATGTGAATTGAAGTCTCTGCTTTTAACATTTCATTCTGAGGAATGGGAAAATTTTCCCCAGACTTTCTCCACATTTTCCAATCTTGTTTCTCCCATAGCTATATCATTTTGGTGTTGTGTCTTAATACCTATTCTGACCTCTGAGTTTGGAAACTGGATGAGTAGACAATATATGCAGAGGGACATTCCTAGAAACTATTCTGATATCCACATGGTTAGTAAAAACAGAACTGTTCATAACATGTTTGGGAAGTAGTAAATTGTATTCCACTAATTCTAAATTAAATTTAGATATCTTCAACTCAAATTCCCCTTTTCTAGGTCTCAAAAACATAACCACATCTATGTCATTCAACAAGGAGAAGTGTGAAGAAGGGAAGTGAGAGTGAGAAAAATAAGCAGTTCTAACCAGTTTGGTTAAAGTATATGACTTCAGCAAATCTTACAAAAAAATACATGAGCCATAGGACCCCTCCTAGATCCTTTAAATAAGACAGACTTATGGAGGGGTCTTGAAGCTTAAGCCTACTAGCTTCATGATGTATCACCAATGGCTGTGAGCAAGTTCTCATCTCAACTGAGTGACATAATTGCTTGAAGCATATAAAACTCTCCATTGTATGTTTAGGTCAGTAACTGTGACCTTAGAAACAGTAACAATCACAAATGCAAGAGGATTATGTTGGCTAGTGAAAGTGGTGAATCAAAACTAAAATCTGAGGAGAGGGAGGGCACAAGAGATTAAGACGGTTCACAGGTGATAAAGTGATGGGAAAACCTCAGGGTAGACAGTGATGTAATATATATATATATATATATATATATATATATATATGCAACAAAACATATATAAAAAATATGAACCAGATATAGTCACTGGAATAGTTTTATAAAAGTTTCCATTAGGATATGTTCAAAGACTTCTTCTTGGCACTAAAGTGGTATTTGAAAGTCATATAGATTTCTTTCTGTATTTCTGGATCTTTACTCAAACCACTCTTGCAATTTTAAAAACTAAATTTCATTTGGATTCTTCTTTTGTAGTTCTTAAAAAAAGTGTATGTGGGAAACAGTTAATTTTTCCAATAGCTGATTTATCCTCAGTACAGTAATGCTTTATTAATTTTTTTCTCTGGAGACATCTGTGATAGAAATGTTCAGAGAAAAGCTTTTGAAAGGGAGGTTCTAATATCTTTGGGAAATTCCGCAAGTGGCTTCATAGCCATATCAACAAATGATATTGTCCAGGAGTCAGTGATTCATCAGGCATGTATTGAAGTTGGAATGGAGTCAGCAGAAGGGAACTGCTGTAGGACACAGCTGCTCTTGGCTGGCGAGCCAGAACAGCCATGAAACACTTCCTCTTTGCTGCAGTTTTTTTGAGTGCTCACTCTGTATAAGGATGTTGGGATTCAAATGCAACTCTTGCTGTGAAAGGGAAAACAAGAAACAAATTACTTTGGAAAAGTTGGGTGGGGTATAAGAAGACTCTTAGAGAGTAGGGGGCAGATTTTGAGATCTTAACCAACTTTGGAAATAGGGTGTTGAATAATGAAATTTTAGGAAGTCAGGCTCTCTGGGTTGCAATTTATTTATTTAAAATGTTTTTTATTAATTTTTCTTATATAGTTGTAGTATGCATAGTTATCCCACTACATATCACCCATGAACCACCACCATATTCCTTGTGTTTACCTCTGCCCTACTTTGCCTTTCTCTCCTTTATATATGCTTCAGTTCTATGATTTGTTAGTTTTGACTTTCTCTTGACCTTTTGTTTGGTGTCTTTATATTCCACATATTCCACATATAAATGAGACCATTTGACATTTTTAAAAGTCGATAAGTTTCGTCATGTGAAGACAGGGGAAAATATCCCAGACAGAGAGCTGTATAAACAAACATCCATAAGTAGAAGACTTTGAAAGACTAAAGTTAAGAACACGAGGGTAGATAGATTTGGAGAAATCTAGAGAGTCAAGAAAGTGCCAAGCAGAAAAAAAACTTTTATCACAATGAGAAAATCCTCTTTATCCTGAAGACTATGGGATAATATAGACCTTGAAGATATTAAACTGAGAGAAAAAACATAGCCAGACTCATATTGAAGAAGTTCTTTGGCAAGAGTGAGTAAATGGTGGTAGGAGAAAGCTTGAGGTTAGATCATTTAAGAAATTTCTCTGGTGATCTAAGCCAGAGAACAGAGAAATATTCTAGCACAATGGAACTGGAAAGGGAGAAGAATTGACGGAGAGGCTTAAAAAAGCAGACTAGGTGTACACAGCTGGACGTAAAGAAGAAATAGAAATACTGGCAGAATAATCATAAAGTATTTTTACTGACATATTAAAAATTTCTGGCAGCATAAGAGACAAAATAAGCAGGATATAAAATGTAGCACATTGACAATATGTAAAATTGAAAGAAAATATATGAAAGTCATAATGGCTATAATCTGGCTGGTGAGATGACTGATAATTTTCATTTTATTGTCTATACTTTTTATACTAAAATAAATCATATTCGTATTGCAGAAATATAACAATTATTAAGAATAACAAAACTCAAAGGAAGTAGAAAAAAGGAAGGAAAGATGGAAGAAAGGGACAAATTTCATGGATATTAAGGAGATGCATTCAATGGTGTACGGAAAATAAGAATGGTTTCATAAAAAAAATATAGGATGATTCTTACAGAAGCCTCTTTTACTTAAACTCTTCTAGAATTTTCAACAAAGCAAGCCTTATAGACAGGCATTCATATTGACAACCTAGTAGGTTCAGGGAGTAAATCTGAGAGACTAGTCAAAGGAAGAAAGTAACCAAATCATGTCCTCATCTCTATTGACTTAGCTATGACACCTGAAGTGATTAGAATATGTGCTGTAGAAGACAACAACACTTTTTGGGATCTAAGTACTTAGATAGCAGCTGTGTTGGAGCAGTTGGTTCCATAACAGGCTACTCAGCTCTGTCCAGTCTCTGCAGCCCGGGACTCTGCTTCTTTGGCTCAGGGCATTTGCCGACATGTTGTTGGTGTGCTGAGAACAGAACACTGAATGTGCTGGAATAGAACATTGTAGCTAATACCGAATCATTAATGTTGATGCTTTTTTGAGTCCTTGGAAAAAATGATCCATAATGTCCATAATTATATCAATAATAATCATGCTAAAGATCATTAAAATGGGCAACACAATATGTTTGCAAAGGACCTAGGAGTTACAGCAACAACTTCAATGAATGTTCAAGTTCAAATTTGGGGGTTAATTTTTTCAGGAAAATAATCTAAAGTGGTCTGAAATTCCATGCAGAATCTTCCCCTATGAGAGCTGTCTCTATGAACAGGCCAGTGTTTCTGGAGGAGAGAACATATGTGGGATAAGTGCTCTTCTCTTCTTAAGAGTGTCACTTTTCTTCATGCTACCTTTATCTTAAGCATGCTAGCCTCAAAATCTGCCCATAAGTCAATTCTTTGAAGATGTTTAGGATGTCTTATCCCCATAGCTTCTGCACTGATCTGTACGGTAACTCTATACTCATTGCATTTATTTGCCTAAATTGCAAGATTCAGATCGGGTGCAAATGGGGCAGAAGCCTCCAACCAAGGAGCCAAAGGAAAAAAGTGGCACTTTTTAAATGCGAATTCTTCCACCCAGATTCTTTCAGATTCTTACCACCTGCACGTAGCAGTTGTTAGTCATAGCTTGTAGCAAGAACATCATCTGTGATAAGGTGATGGGTCCTCACCAGACACTGAATGTGCTGGAGCCTTCGTCATTGACTTCTCTGCTTCCAGATCTGTGAGAAACACAAGATTGTTGTTTAAGCCACCACCCAGGGTACAGTATTTTTGTTAAAGCAGCCTGCACAGATTATGACATGTATATTAAGTATAATAGTAATTATACTAATTCAGGTTAAAATTTAAACACATGGAAAGTTTGTCAAGAGAGTATTTGCTTCTTTCAGGGTTAATTTCAAAGTACAGGGGATCAAATTGGGTAATTTCCAGTAACAGTCTGAACGAAGGCCCACACATATTCTGTGTTGCAAGAATGCAGAAGTCTCAGGCACTTCAGACAACATAAATCTGGCGACAGCTCAGCATACCAAGTCCAGATACCCTAGGAAACAGAAACAAATAGATCCACTGCCAACACACTTCCTAGCAGGGTATTGCTCTAATGCTGTCTTGGCCCTTTCACATTTTCTGTAGCACTTCATTAAGGTCAACACATCCTTCTGATTAAGAGTTGTCTTTTGGCTAAGTATGGAAACTTCAGAAAACTAGGTGATCTAAAACATTTTGAAAACAAACATTTTATTCAAGAAAAAAAAAAAAAGCAACCCCCAAATCTCTACATTCATTTAATGTTGATGGGGCTGCAAAATGTTTTCATGGGCTTCAAACACTTGCCTTGCACTTCAAACACTTCAAACTCTGGTGCTGATATTATCAACATTAATTTATTATATATAACCTTTAAGTACTTCCTTTATTTTTCTGTTATATGCAAAATCTAGTGAATTTTGGAGGTTCCTAAAATTTTTCTCTGTCATTGTTGTGAGAAAAACAACACTTTGACTCTAAAAATTTCATTTTTTTCTTCTTTTGATTTGCTGTGATATTGCAACATTTTCCATGGGCACCTAAAACTATTGTAGGCCCAAAGCACTGTGTCTAATGCTCCTAGTGCATAAATTAGTTCTAGTATGTATTGCATTTTGAATTATTTAGACTTTGTCTCTATACTTATTGGAAAATCAGTAATATTTGCCTTTGCATTAATGATGGCATTTGGTTGCTAAGTAATATGTCTCAATAGTAGTTGGATTTTCAGACCAACTACTATTATATCATATATATACATAGCCATTTATAACTTATATTCCATAGGAAGCCCCAGTTGGCAAAAAAAAGTCTATTAACATTGAATCAGGTAACTCAGATTTTTACCCAATGTTTGATTAAGACTCAGTCATCTTACATTTTCTGTATGTTTCAAAGACCCCGTGATGACCCCCACACCATCCTAAAATCCTGTTCTGTACTAAACACTGTGTCTTTCTCATGTGATGCCCTTAGAGTTGACCCTTGAACAAAATGGCTTGAACTGTATGGGTCTACTTGTAATCCTCACCACTGTAAGTAGTTGGTATCATTTATACATTTAACAGTAAAGAAACAGAGGCACAGAGAAAGTTATTGATATCATTACATGGCTAGTTTTCAGTACAGGGTAAAAACATACATATTCTTATATCTCTCTAGATTTATAAAACTGTATATATATATACATATGTTATGGTTATTAGAGTTGCTAAAGGTAGTTTAGAGAAAGACTGTGAGCTTTGAATAACAGTAAAATAATTTGGAAGTATTCCTATTAAGATTTAGTAAAGTCAATTAAGGTTTAGTAAAGACTTTAGTAAAGTCAAGGATAATTTGAGTACATCTGAAATGTGCTTCTCCAACATATTAATTTTAACATGACAAAAAATTCATTTACCATTAATAGTTTTTAGCAAATATGATTAACTACTTACAACAAAGCAATAAAAAGATAATCTATTAGAAAATGTAAAAAGATAACTATCCATATGTTTATTGCCCATCAGAGAAATGAATATTAAAGCACAATAAAGTACTAAGACTTGCTGGATTATAAAAATATTGGTATAAGGCAAAAGAAAGCTCATTCATTCTCTAAAGAGAAATGTAAATTCATATAACTTTTGGAGATGATGAAATAAACTAAATTATGTTCTACCTACAACAAAATATCTGGGTCTTTGTACAGAATATATTTTATGGACAGTGTGGTCTACTGAGTTTATGGGGACTTTACAAAGAGGATTATTGGGGAAAAAAATCTATAAGCCAGCACCTATAAATGCCTACTTTCAAAGTATTTTTTAAAAGACTACGTTATTCTGAAACAAGAGGCTAAAACTTCATGAAAATCTCACAGGGGAGGCAAAAGTTATTTCCTCTTAATTTAAACAGACCCTGACACCAGTTTTTCATGAATTTAAATTGGGTGTCTGTGTTTATGTCATGAATTTAAAAGATAGGAATCTTTGTTTATCTCAGGTGCCCATGGGTGAGGACGGAAAGGACAGATTTAATATCAGAAACAATCATTTCACAACAACATACATTGCCAGGACTTCAGGGACTAATATTGCAATGTGGGGACCATGTTCAAGGAGAAATAGCTATGTTGCTGTTGTCATTCCTATTTTACCGTAAAATTTTGGTGAATTTATTTTCTGCTTGGACCTTCAGTACTTGGCTTTCTAGTCCCTGAGAAAACCTTTCTGAGATAACCAATCTCTCTTCCCTTCCTCCCCCTTCCCTTCTGAACTCCTTCCCCTTTCCTTCCCCCTTTGCTCTGTCCATGGTCTCTTTCCCTCTGTTTCCAGTTTTATCATGGTATAATTGACATACAATAGCTGTACATGTTTAAAATGTACATTTGGTTGAACTTTGGCCACCTATGAAAGCACGAGAGTCAAGATAATGAATATATGCAACACCCTTAAAGTGTAACCTCTCCTCTGTAATCCCTCCTTCTGGCCCTGCCCCTCTTTTTCTTTTTTAATTGTTTTTATTCTTTAAATCACAACCTCGGTAAATGATTTTTGGGACAGCTTCCCCTGCCTCCTCCCTCTGGTGCCCCCTCCATTCTCTCAAGCCCCATTTTTTGTTGTTTACTAGTCTGTGTTAAGTCCATTAGTCTCTTTCCTGTGGCAATGTCCTTTCACTGGGTGAGGGAGTGTGTTGTTGGAACCAGGCGGACCTTGCTGGTAGGTTTTCAGTCTTAAGATTGCATTGGGCAGCCAGTCTATATTTATTTGTGGTCTGTCCAAGCTTTTTTGTTGGAGGCTTCTCCAATCCCATCTCTGTTGTTTTACTGCTTTATCTTATGGTCCTGGCATCAAATTTAGGAAGTCTCACCCCCTTGCCAGTGTCCATGAAGAAGTTTCTCTGTGGATACAGGCATCCATGAGTGGCCATTGTTGATCATCTCCCCTGCCTCACTTTGCAGCCCTGCTGTGGGGTCGATGCTCCCAGTTCTTGGCCCTCCTCTCCTCTCCCCTAGTGTGGGGATGAAGTTTGGGTCATCTAGATCCAGGGAGCATGTAAGTGCACCATGACATCATGTTTCCATAGTTGTTTCTCCTATCTTGCAAGCACTGGTTCTCTTGATTGTCCATCTGCTTTGTCCAGCTCAGGCTTGTGGGCTGGACTTTTACCTGGTCCCTTGCCCATTCTATGATGGAGTTTGTAAAATGCATGCTCTTCCTCTTGAAGATTAGCTGGAGGGAGAGTGAAATGGAAGGGAAATTCCCCCCCCCCCACCAGCTCTCACCCATGCACCTGTACCTCTCTGCATGGGGACAGGGCCCGGATGGCTGGGCATGTGTCCTCCCAAGGGATGGTGGCCCTGTTCCTCTTGATTTGCTCTTGAGGTCCTGAGGAAAAAGCAGTGTCTGCTCTGAAATTACTAATGAGAGTGATCCTAGAGATGTAAGTGATCCCACAAATCTTCATCTGATCTAGCCTCAGAGGAAATTCCACATTACTTATGTCACCTCCTATTTGTTAAGCAAATCACTAATATCAATTCAGACTTGAGAGCAGGGAGTTTAAAGTCTACCCTTCAATCGAAGGGGTAGAAAAAATTCAGAAGTACTTTTAAATTGCCACAGTAGTGTTGAAAACCACTGTAAGCCTAATCTTATGTTATACTGACAGTGATGATACTGAAGTGTGGATTTTAATAAGTGTGGAATTTAATGGTATTGGTTTTGAATACATATAGTTAAATCCCAAACTCTAAATATAATTCTCAGAACTTTAGGAAAGGTTTAAGAAAAAACTTGTGGATAGCTGACACTGTTTTTGGTCTCTTGCTAATAAAAAAGTGCCTATGGCTACATGCTTAAAGCTGCTCAGCCTTCATTTCCTACCTACTCTTTATAAGAGTCATAAAATAGAAAACCCCAAATCTATGAGTTACATGGAAAATATTCACAAGACCCATAAAAATATTATCTTTGTAATACTGATGTGATTCCATCTTCTATCATCCTCACAATTTTATATTGCATCCTGTTAGGATATTTTCAAGAAAAAAGACTTGCCTTTCAAAATATGAAAAGAATTAACACTATTAAAAGAAGTTTTTATAAATCCACATGCATACACACACACATACACAACAGAGTTTAAGGCCAAGAATAAAAGGGGTACAAGTACAAGAGATAGATATATTTTTGCTGCTTTATTTCTGTAATTTTGAATTTATTTATATTCATTTTCATGATTTTTTTGCATTTTTTAATGTTTTTATAAAAGTTCCCAATAAGATGCAATTTGAAGCTTTAAACTATAATTAAAAGGCAAACATATTGATTCTTAATGTTTTTATGAAATTTTGCATTTCAGTAAAAATAACTTATTTTTCACATGTAAACCAGAATTTTAAAAAGTTTCATAAAATATTTCTCTCACTCTGTATGGACTTAGATAAATTATTACTCTCTCTATTTTACTTTTGTTTCATACATTGTTATAGTGCCTATATTTCTCCCACCATGGGTCATATCACCCATAACCCATCACCATATTCCCTCGTGTTCTTCCCTTTCCTGTCTCACTACCCTTTCTTCCCCCTTCTTTGCCTTAGGTTTCATTTCTATGTTCAACTTGTTAGTTTTTTTGTGGGTTTTTTTGAGACTAGGTCTCACTATTTTTGTGTGTGGAACTGCAAGCTCATGTTGCCCACAGTACCACAGACTCAAGCAATCCCAGCCTCAGCTTCCCAGGTAACTGGGATTACAGGTGCGTGCTACCACACCCAGCTATGTTTTTTTGGAACTAAGTCTCGCTATGTGTCCCTGGCAGGACTCAAACCGTGATCCCTGGTCCCTGCAGCAGCTTCCTAGGCTGCCGCTTACAGGCATGCACCACCATGCCCGGCCAGCTTGTTAGCTTTGCCTTGTCCTTTTGTTTGGTTTCTTGTCCTTTTGTTTGGTTTCTTTATAGTCCACATGTAAGTGAAAGCATCTGGTATTTATCTTCTTCCTTCTGACTAATTTTGACTAGCACAATCCCTTCCAGCTCCATATATGTGACTGCAAATGACATTAAGTTTTCCTTTTTTGATCGCTGAATAATATTCCATTGTGCAAATATATCACAACTTTTTTATATATTCATCTGTTTGGGGGCATTTTGGTTGTCTTCATATCTTGGCTATTATGAATGTTGTTACAATAAACACAGGGGTGCAGGTTTCCTTTTGAACTAATGTTTTAGTGTCCTTTGGTAGGTTACCAGTAGAGGCATCTCTAGATTGTATAGTATGTCTATGTTTAGCGTTTTGAGGAACCTCCATACTGCCTTTTTTTTTTTTTTTTTTTTTTTTGAGTCTAGGTCTTACTATTTTTGTCTGTGGAACCAAGTTGCCCGGGGTACCACAGACTCAAGCAATCCCCAGCCTCAGCTTCCCAGGTAGCTGGGATTACAGGTGCGCACCACCACACCCAGCTGTATTTTTTTGGAACTAGGTTTTGCTACAGGCCCCAGGCGGGACTCAAACTCAAACCACAATTCCTTGCTCCCGCTGCTTCGTAGGCTGAAGCTTACAGGCACGAGCCACCAGGCCCGATCACACACTGCTTTCAGTAGTGTCTGGACTAGTTTACAATCCCACTAACAATGTGAGGGTTCTGTTTTCTCCACATCCTCTCCAGCATTTGTTGTTTCTGGTTTTTATTAATGTGGGCCTTTCTCTCTGGAGTGAGGTGCTATCTCAATGTAGTTTTCAATTGTGATTTCCTAATTATAAGTGATGTTGAACAATATTCCATATGACTTTGACCCGTTGAATTTCTTCTTTGCAGAAGTGTCTTTTTTATTTTGTTTGCTCATTTTTTGATTGGATTGCTTTCTTTATGTTAAATTGTGTAAACTCTGATTTTTGGAGTGCCTTTCCATTTCTTTAAGTCTTCTTCTATTTGTTTTAACAATGTTTTATATTTTTCTTTGTATAGTTCTTTCATGTCTTTTATTATGTTTATTCCCAGGTATTTACTTTTCATTGGTGCAATGGTGAATGGAGTGTTTTTTTTAAAAAAATTTCTTCTTCTTCTTCTTCTTCTTCTTCTTCTTCTTCTTCTTCTTCTTCTTCTTCTTCTTCTTCTTCTTCTTCTTCTTCTTCTTCTTCTTCTTCTTCTTCTTCTTCTTCTTCTTCTTCTTCTTCTTCTTCTTCTTCTTCTTCTTCTTCTTCTTCTTCTTCTTCTTCTTCTTCTTCTTCTTATATAAGAAGGCTATTGACT
>PVHY01020766.1:8412-25078 GCA_004024945.1 Uropsilus gracilis
AAAAAAAAAAAAAAAAAAAAAAAAAAAAAAAAAAAAAAAAAAAAAAAAAAAAAAAAAAAAAAAAAAAAAAAAAAAAAAAAAAAAAAAAAAAAAAAAAAAAAAAAAAAAAAAAAAAAAAAAAAAAAAGATGCTAAAATAGTTTCAAATTATAAATATTTGCAAAATATTTGCAATTTGAGAAGAGCAAAGAAAATCTGAAAGAGCTGATGTAAAGAACAAGATAAAGAAAAAGTACATTTGGCAAGGAATGTTGAGTCTGAATACTGACATTATTCATCATCATTTTATAGTCTGTCCCACTATATGATCCGTAAACTACAATAACACAAAGGAGAAAAGCTTTACCAAACTGTTTTATCAAAAGTTTTACCACCTGTTTCTACCAACAGGTGGATTTACCAAACTGGCCAAAAATGGGGAAAGAGATTTATGAGTTAAGACTGCAGAACTGCAAGGCATGGTGGTGAGTGCCTGTTGTCCAAGCACTGGGAGGCAAGAGGCTTGGGATCACTTGAGTTCACAGGCTCACAACTACCCCAGGCAACATAGTGAGACCTAGTATCGAAAAAGCAGCTGGGCATGGTGGCGGGCTCCTGTAATCCCAGCTATCTGGGAGGCTGAGGATCACTTGAGTCTGTGGTACCCCGGGCAACTTGAGTCTGCAGTGCCCCGAGTAACATAGCAAGACCTAGTCTCAAAAAAAAAAAAAAGACTGCAGAACTGAGGTTACTGGAGGTCGTAGGGGGGTGGCAGAGGAAAGGTGAGGTTAAGCGCAAAGGAGGAAGGGTACAGAAGGACAAAGGATCTATGATAAAGGACTACAGGCATTTGAATGGTAGCATAATCTAAGGAGGTGCAAACCTATTCTCCTAAATCATACACTGTTATAAATCAATGTTACTTTAGTAAGGGGAAAAATAATATAAAAAATTTTTAAAGATGTATGACAATGCATAAAGAGTCACTAGAGAATTACTAGAACATGGAACCTAAGCTAAGAAGGGAGAAAAGTAAAGATTAAAGGACAAGAAAAAATTAAAATAAAAATAATTTTAAAAACTATAAGTATAGCGTTACTGAGAAAGCCTACAAACCTGTGTACTTTAAGAATAATTAAATGAGGGAACTGACTATCAGTTTGTAATGAAGAGGTCACTCAGCATTCTGGTTTAGTGGAGAAACATTCCCAAGGTATGACAAGGGACAAAGTAGTTTTTGAAGGTGCTTGAGTGGACCAGGAATAAGAAGGTCAATTAACTGTTCTGCCAGGATAGTCAGAAGAACCATATGGTTGCTGGAGATAAAAATAATAAGAGATAATGGTGGCACTTGGGAAGAGTAGGAAGACTTCTGACTGACAGAATGCCTAACATGAATGGGAAGGAAAAATTAGGAAGTTAAAAAAATATAACAGGTAAGAAGGAAAGGATTTAGACATAGGACTGCTAAGAAAAATCACTCTAGGTCTGCAGCCAGGACCCAGCAGCAGATCGACCCCCCCCCCCCCATCCCAGGACTAGACATGCGCAGACCTTCAGTGGGGTGGAGGTCATGGCTGCTTGCCTCCCCAACTGCACCCAATGCTGGAAGGGTCCCGGGGTGGGGTAAGCGTAACCTGGGTGGAGCAAGGGTGAAGGGAGCCGTCCAAAGGAGGTGGGGAAGGGTACCCCACACAGATCCCAAGTCCTGACATGGCATGCGGGCATATGGGGAAGGGTGGCAACATGCTCCTTTGGTCTTACTCATTCTAGCCAGTCCTTAACCAGGAACAAGAAAAACACTTTAGAGATAGAGGAGGGCACAGAACAAAAAAAAAAGCACTGATACACCCATCTCCTGGGCAGGACCCATGAAGAGCATGGAGGAAACCAACAGATAAAGGACTGTGTGACTAACTATACGGGAAGACTTATCAAATAGCTACACCTATCCCATCTCTAGGGGACAGAAGCCAAAATCAGGGCTCAGAGAAGCCTGCAGCGAGAACAAATTACCCTCCCTCACCACAGTTCTATGGCAGAGGCCCCAAGGTTGAATGGCAAACTGCAAACAGAGATGAGACAAGCAGGACTAATCATCCACTAATGTCTTTCTCCAATAAGGAATTTACCTACTGACAAAGGCTGGGAGACAGACTCCCTAAGACAGAGGCCAGAAATATATGGCAAAGAAGCAGCAAAATGGAACTAAAACCAAAATGGAAGAGACAACTGACAAGAAGGATGAAGCACTGATGGGGGTAGGGGTATACCCAAGGAGATCTGCAATTATGTAAATAAACAAATTAAATAAATATTTAAAAAGAAAAAAATCACACTAATGGGTCATACTGAATCCTGCTTAAATAAATTTGATTTATAAATGCATGTGCTAATTTAACTGAAATCCTTTATTTTTTAACTGGATAAATTATATCCCAAAAAGGGATGTTACCTGTTCAGAAACCATGCAGTAGGAAACCAATCTCAGTTCTTTAAATATAACAGATGAAGGAGGAATTCCTGTCCTAGAAAAGATGAGCATGTTTTCACAAACTTCTCCACTAAACGTTAACTGGATATTAATGAAACTATTACGCATGACTACATATAAACTAAAACATCAACAGAAATAAAATTAAATACATAAATCTTCAGAATAGGTTATATCTATGTAGAGTTTATTGAAAACTCAATAAATTACTCTTTGATTTATCAAAAAGCGATTGAATATTTTATGACTATGTGCAAAGTTGTGTTTTACATGGTAAGAAAGCCAAGGTAAGCATAATGAGAAAATTAACTTGTGGAGTTTCGGTGATGTTGCAGGCCAGCCGCGACAAGACCAAATGGTCCTGAGGGGGAGGGTAAGGATTGAATTTGAGCTCGGACAGAAGGGCTCACAACCTCTCTCTGGACTGTGGCCTCGAGTTTATTTAGAACCAGACTTTTATAGAAAACATGAACCAATTAGTAACAAAGGAAGGTTTTGATCACATGGATCACATGGTTACAAGCATATCTTTACCAGTAAGTATAGTCTAAACTGCTCAAATTTGGCCAAAGTGTGACCTGAAGGAGGTATTTTACAAAGATTGCTCTGTAGACAGTCAAGGACACTCTGCTTTTCCCTCTGTACCCATTAGGTAAACATTCAGTAGCTTATCAGAGCAGGCCAGAAATGAAGTAATGAGAACAAGGCTCTCCACAGTTGAGATGGTAGAACAGTAAAGCCTCTGGGGTTACATCCACCCTTGTATGACTACATACAAGACAAATAACATATATGTAAAAACAATAGTCCCTGAAAAAGACTACATGTCTTCTGAAAAAAACAGTGAAAAAAAGTGTTTTTATAAGAAAAGGTAACATGCTGGGCATGGTGGCTCATGCCTGTAAGCTTCAGCCTATGAAGCGGCAGGGACCAGGGATCATGGTTCGAGTCCCGCTCAGGGCAAAACAGCTAGACCTAGTCCCAAAAAATTAGCTGGGCGTGGTGGTGCACGCCTGTAATACCAGCTACCTGCGAAGCTGAGGCTGGGGATTGCTTGAGTCTGTGGTGCCCTGGGCAACGTGAGCCTGCATGGGCAAAACAGTGAGACCTAGTCTCAAAAATTTAAAAAAAAAAAAAAAAAATGAAAGAAAGAAAGAAAAGGTATCAGAGCCAGGTGTGGTGGCCCACACCTGTAGTCCTAGAGCTGGGAGGCAAGAGGCCCAGGATCACTTGAGTTAATGGGTTTGAGATTACCCCAGGAAACACAGCAAGACCTGGTCTTGAAAAAGCAGCCAGGCACTGTGGCACATGCCTGTAATCCAAGTTACCTGGGAGGCTGAGGCTGGGAATCACTTGAGTCCACAGGATCAGGACTACCCCAGGCAACATAGCAAGACCTAGTCTCAAAAAATAAAAATAAATAATGAACAAAATAAATTTTAAAAAAATAGAAAAGGTAACAGAAAAATTCAAAGAGCACAAGGAAAAATTCTAACAATGTCACTTGAACGTTACTGAGGCATAGCGACCCGAAAAGTTAGAGTGAAGGCTGCAATACAGATACATTTTTTGGTGATGGAAAGCCTCATACTCACATCAGGGACCCTACTACCTGGGGACTGCCTGGGGGAGGCACACACACACAACCAGATATGGAAAATGATGGGTATATACCCCCTGTAGAAAAATAGGATACTGGGGGTAGAGATCTGCAATGGATTAACACTGGCAAGGGAGTATACTGTATTTGTTAGAAATCAATCAAGGAGCCAGGGTATGTGAATGAACACCCTGCACCCTTGCTATTAAAGGCACCTGAGGCCACTGGACAATCATCACTGCCATCAGTTAGTACAGCATTGCCCAAGATCCTCATGTAGTGGGCTGGAGTTAGTCTTTGAGGAAAGATTTGGTTTGTGAAAACTGTTGGGAGTTGAGTAAGTTCACCTTTGGCCCCATACTAAGAAAAGTTCCTCAATGCAAATGTCCTCTATGTTATAATGAAACGCCTTTCCCATCCCCTCCTGGGTCTATAATTGAGATTACAAGTCACCTACACAGTGCTTGCTGCTTCTACTCAGAATTTAAAGCACCCTGGCCCTACTAGAAGGATCCTGTCTCCAAGGAAAGCTCAGTTCTTGGAAGTTGCTTAAAACAAACTTCATTTGCCACTCTCTGAAGACCTAGTTGGGCAACAGGAGCCACAACCCCCACTTAATTGCTCATAGTTGTTGCTTAGGGCTCTTTCTATTTCTCTGGCATCTGTTGTGATTTCTCCCCTTTTGATAGTGGGTGGCAAGGCTAAATGGAGCAGCCAGAGGCAACCCAATGTGTGACACTGTTAGGAAAATGGGAAAGACCCTGAGAGAAGAAATGGGAAGTATGAAGAATGATATGTAGGACATGAACATATTGATGAAAAGGTTACTGTCACATTGAAACAAAATGAATACTTGAAACAAGTACTAATTCCCTTAATAAAAGATTATTGAAATAAGTTTACTCCCCACATCTCACTCCAGCCCTGCCCACCATCCTACTTCATAACAATGTATATCAACATACACAATCTAACATAAGCACAAAAAAAAAAGTTCTAGAAGTTAAATTCTCTCCCATTTAAATACAAATCATTTGTTCTACTCCTCAATATAACTGCTCATTTATTTTATACCTTTCCTAACTTAAAACCAATTAGACAAAGGTTATCTTTTTGAAAGACAAACCATACTTTATCCAGACATACTGGTTTCATTTATTCCTTTACACATTTGCCAACAAAAGTTATTAGTTTTCAATGTAGCCAGTCTTATATACTCAAAATTGTCTCCCTCTAATAGCTTACCCTCCAGGGAGACATAACATAGTATGGTGTTACATTCTCAGAATACAGAGTGAGCTCTTCCTATCTTCAAGAGGGGCAAACTTTACCATTCAAGATCAATTCAAATTAAACTTCTGAAGTCCAACAAAGACCAAAGATCAAAAACTATAAGGAAAAAGGTAAGTAAAACTAGCATTGTTAGTCCCAAAGTAGGTACATGGAGTCATAACTACCAGAATAAAAAGTCTGTTTAAAATAACTAAATCCAGCCAGGTATGGTGGCATGTGCCTGTAATCCCAGCTACCTGGGAGGCTGAGGCCAGGGATCACTTGAGTCCTTAGTTTCAAGATAGCCTCAGACAATATAGTGAGACCTAGTCTCAAATAAATAAATAAATAAATAAACAAATAAACAAACAAACAAATAAATAAATAAATAGGCTAAATTCTAGCTACATCAATAAAATAACAAAATATAAAAGGCATATGGTTAGAAGAAATATAACTATACTATTAGAAGATGACATGGCTGATTGGCTAAAAAAAAATGTGGTACTATATATACATGATGGAATACTGCGCATCCATCAAGGAGGACAAACACATGTCATTTGCAGCAACCTGGATGGAACTAGAAAGACTCTTATTAGCAGAAATAAGTCAAAAAGAGAAAGAGAAGTACAGGATGGTCTCACTTATATGATGGATATAGGGGAAAATAAACAAACAAATAAGGAAGAATGAAAACAACCAATGGGACTGAACCATGGAGCGAGAGAGGAGAAAGGGGAAGAAGGTGGGGGAGGTGAAGAGCACAAATGATCAGGATGGTTAACAAATGTTAGTGAAGTGGGAAAGCCCCGGGGTACACAATAATGGACTAATATAATATAAATATAAATATACATATACATTCAAAAAAAATTTTTACCAGAAAAGAAAAAAAAAATTTTTACCAGGAAGAGACCAACAGGCCAAACAACAAACACTGAACATCAACTTGACCAACCAACAAATCACAGAAAAATGGGAGATGGAGTGACTGGAGGGGGGATACGGGGGGGGGGGAATCAATTAATGCACAAATGTGACAAATCAATAAAATGAATTCTTTAAATTAAAAAAAAATAAATCACAGCAGGTGTATTAATATGAAAAACAAAAACAAAAACAAAAAAAAAGATGACATGGCTGTCATGAAGAAACATTTTAAAAATCTACAAAGAACTCCTAAACATAGATAGCCTACATGCTCGGGGTCCTGGGCCATCAAAGCTCCATTGCCAGCAGGGAGCAAAGGTGGCGACGACCCCCAGGTGAGCCCTTCATACCTAGAGAGCCCAGGAGGGGGAGACCAGGTAGGGTTTTAGCCCCATCCACCAGCAGATGGTTGTTGCATGGGGCAGCCATCTGCAGCCCAGATCAGCCAAGGCATGTTTCCCCCAGCCCCTAGGCCAAGGGGGACGGTGCATGCAGGGACATCCAGCTCCGCCCCCACATAGAGAGGTACTGGTGGGTGGGGAAGGGGGGAGGGGGAATGCTACTTCCATTTCACTCTCACTCCAGCTAATCTTCAGGAGGAGCAAGAACATACATAATACAAGCCCCATCATAGAATGGGTGAGGGACCAGGTAAAAATCCAGCCCACAAGCCTGACTTGGGCACAGTAGATGGACAATCGAGAGAACCAGTGCATGTGAGACAGTAGAAACAACTATGGAAACACAATATCACAAAGCACACCTATGTGCTCACCAGGTCTGGAAGACCCAAGATCTCATTTTGGAGATGCCTTCTAGGGAAACAAGGCACCCCTCCCCACACTACAGCACAGGAAAGAAAGGCCAAAGAGTGGGGGCATTGGCCCCACAGCAAAGCTGCAAACAGCCGGAGGAGATGATCTACAATGGCCATTCACAGATGTCTGTATCCACAGAGAAACTTCTTCACAGACACTGGCTCAGGGGTGAGACTCCCTAAATCTGACACCAGAACTATAAGGTAAAGCAGCAAAACAACAGAGATGGGATTGGAGAAGAAAGCCTACAACAAGAAAGCAGAGACAGGCCACAAATATAGACTGGCTGCCCAACATAAACTTAAGACTGAATCAAAACCACAATGAGATACCACCTTACACCAGTAAGAATGGCCCACATCCAAAGAACAGACAACAAGAATTGCTGGCGAGGATGTGGAGAGAAAGGAACACTACAACACTGCTGGTGGGAATGTAAGCTAGTCCAACCACTATGGAAAGCTGTGTGGAGGACCCTCAAGTTAATGAAAATGGAACTACCATTTGACCCAGCAATTGCTCTCTTGGGAATTTACCCAAAAGAGACCTCAATGTGGGTACAAAAGGACACCTGTGCTCGGATGTTTACTGCAGCACCACTTATAATTGCAAGGTCATGGAAGCAACCTAAATGGCCCAAAACAGATGACTGAATGAAAAAAATGTGGTATATATACACAATGGAATATTACTCATCAATCAAAAATGACAAATTCGACGAATTTATAACATGGATGTACTTAGAAGAAATCATATTAGCAGAAACAAGTCATAAAGAAAAAGATAGAAACCAAATGGTTTCACTAATATATGGGATATAGTGAAAAAATAAACAAAGGACTTGAGGAAAAGTCAAAACAAGCTAAGCACCACACTGAAGTGCACAACTTTGAGCAGGAGGAAAGGGGGGGGAGGGAGGGGAGGCAAACCCCTGGAATTACAATGTTTTGAAATTTATATATAAATAAATTAAAATTTTTTAATTAAAAAAAAAAACTTAAGACTGAAAACCTCCCAACAAGGTTCACCTGGTTCCAAGATCACAGTCCCTCACCCAATGAAAGAACACTGCCACAGGAAAGAAAAAGACTAATGAACTTAACACAGACTAGTAAACAACAAAAAGTGGGGTTTGAGAGAATGGAGGGAGATCAGAGGGGGAGGGGGAGAGGTATCCTAAAAACCATTTACTGAAGTTGTAATTTAAAGAATAAAAATAAAAGTATTAAAAAAAGAACTCCTAAACAAGCTCACAATACACAAACGATCAATATGCAGAACTCAATAGTATTCTACCCATCAACAACAAACATGGGGAAACAAAAATAGAATACTACCACTTACAGTGGTACAGACAAAAATTCATCTCACTTCTTTTTTCCATTTGACCTTTTAATTTTCAGTCCCACTTGAAATGAATTACCAGAGCATGGGGACTAAGATTGCTACTGGCAAGGAACATAAAAATACAAAGGCATTTATATTTAGATGTTAATCTAGCAAAATATTATAAACATGCTAAAAATTATGGCATACTTATTAAAGAAATCAAAGTA
Organism: Uropsilus gracilis; assembly: GCA_004024945.1. Taxonomy (NCBI): domain Eukaryota; kingdom Metazoa; phylum Chordata; class Mammalia; order Eulipotyphla; family Talpidae; genus Uropsilus; species Uropsilus gracilis. The sequence goes on from PVHY01020766.1 coordinate 17,064, forward strand.
GTAGATAGAGACATACTACAATAGTGAGGTAAAAGACTGAAACAGTAAGAATGCCAACTGTTCCCAAAATTGAAAGGTTTAATGCCAAGCCCTAGTAAAATTCCTGCAAGAATTAGATATAAACGAATTTATCTCATAATCTATTGAACAGAAAAAGAACTAAATAGCTAAAACACTTCAAAATAAAAGAATAAAGTTAGCAATTATTCTACTATACAGCTAAAAATAATGAAGACAGTGTGTGATACTGGCAAAAGAAAAATCCCAGAAGTTAATGGAAAAGAACAGGGAACCCAGAAACAGACCCACACAATTATGCCCAACGTATTTTTTACAAAAGTGTAAAAGCAACTCAAAGGAGAAAGAACAGACCTTTCAATAAATTACAGTGGTACAATTAAGACATTCATAAACAAGGGCTGGGCTGGGTTCAGGGGTAGGTGGAAAGAGTAAAACAAATCAGCACTTCACACCACATGCAAAAATTAATTCAGAATGAATCATGGATTTAAATATAAAACAAAAAAACTATAAAACATGTAAGAAAGCATAGGAGAAAATTTCCAGAACCTAAAGTGAGGCAAAGACCTCTTAGACATGACACCAAAATTACAAATGTAACTTGAATATCACCAAGATTAAGGACTTTCACTCTTCAAAAGATTCTATTAATAAAAGATGGAAAATCAATGTGGCAGAAGCTAATTGCAAACCACATGCCTAACAAAGAACTTATACCTAGAAACTTTAAAATTTCAATGTTAAAAAAAATTAAATGGCAAAATGTTAAGATATTAAAAAAAAAATCTAATCCATCAACAAGTCAGTGAATAAATAAATGATACAGATCTACAAATGAATACTACTCAGCAAAAAAGGACAAGCACTGATACATGCAACAATTAGAATGGTTCTCAAAAGCAGTATGATTAGTGAAAAAAATGCCAGTCTCAAAAGGCTACATAGTATATGGTTGCATTTATAAAATATTCATATAAGAAACATATTAGTGGTTGCAAGGGTATAAAAAAATAAGGATAATGGTGTACAAGCAAGTTCCTTTGTAATGATGGAAAATTCTCAATATTGACTGTGGTAGTGAGTCATTATACAAATCTGTTCATGAGACCAAAATAGATACACATATATACACATATGCTAAGGCCTGTAATCTAGGTAACAAAATCCTATTAAAATAATTTTCCTGATTGTCATATTGTACTACAGTTATATAAAATATAACATTTGAAGCTTGGTGTAGGGTTCATGGGCTTCTATGTACCATTTTTGCAACTACCCATGAATCTGTATTTCAAAATAAATAAACAAGACTGAACTGACTTGATTTCTATATATATATTTTTTTAATTTTTTTTTTTTGATACTAGGTCTTGCTATTTTTGCCCATGGAACCGCAGGCTCTCGTTGCCCGGGGTACCACAGACTCAAGCAATCCCCAGCCTCAGCTTCCCAGGTAGCTGGGATTACAGGCGTGTGCCACCACGCCCAGCTATTTTTTTGGAAGTAGGTCTCGCTACGGGCCCCAGGCGGGACTTGAACCGTGATCCCTAGCCCCAGCTGCTTCATAGGCTGAAGTTTACAGGCACGAGCCACCGTGCCCGGCGATTTCTATATTTTTGTTTTACTGTTTTCTATAAATGTTCTTCACTTTATTTTCAAAATGCTCAGACATCTAAAGAACATCACTTCTATTCAGAGTTTTGGGTCCCTTTTGAAAAACAGTACATTAACTGTCTTTGCAGAAGCAATCTCAGTCCCTCACCCAGATAATTCATTTCAAGTGGGGCTGAAAATTGAGAGGTTAAATGGTAAAAAGTGAAATGAAATTGAAAAAATTACATTAAAAGTGCTTTTAAATTTAAGTACAAGTTATAGGAAATCACAAGATAGAAAAATGAACTAATAGCAATTTATATCTTTTGCTTACAATGTAAATTTTATACTATCAAAACAAAAATGACCAATTATTTTCAAAAGCAGAAAATCACTTCTATATTCCTTTGTATGTTTTTAGAATGTCTTGCTTTCCACATTAATTTTTAAAGGATGAAACTAAACATATATTAAAGACACACACACTTCCCACAAAAGACAAAGAAGTCATTTTGATCCAAATACTGGCATAAATAATTCAAATTTTCTATAGAGTCTAGAAATCCAATCACTAAATTCTAATTCCTAATATGTCTCCCATAGCTTAAATGGCTAGAATACTGTAAATTAAAATGATTTCTCATTATGAAAACTACCCAAAGTAATTAAGAATGTGCAAGATCAAAGCTAGAAAATCAATGATTCAAAAAATGAAAACATAACAAAGAGAGGAGAAATTTACCTCTGTCACTCTTGAGATCTCAAAAGCCTCTTTCATAACTGATAGAGCAAGTAGACAGAAAATCACTAATGATTAAAAGAAAAAAAGAAAGCAAACAACATCAATCAACCTGACCTAAATAACATCAGGAGAGCACTCAAAGTAACAGCAGAATATATAATATTTTTATTACACATCAAACATTTATTGAGACAGACAATATTCAAGACCATAAAAGAAGAATCAATTAGTTTTTAAAAGATTCAATTCATATATGTGACTGACCGCTATAGAAAAAAATTGGTAACAAATATGAAAAATTCCCAAGAATTTGAAAACTAAATAATACAGTAAGGAGTAACTGATGATTCATAGAAATCAAATTGGAAAATTATAAAATAATATGAATTGAATGAAAATAAAAATATGTTAGAAAGTGTGCAATGTAACTGAAATAGTAGTACACGAAAAACAATGTTTAACTACATTGGAAGACAAAGAACCTAAATCAAGGACCTCAGCTTCCACCTTAACAAAATAGAGCAAATAAAATCTAGTATAAGCAAAGAAAATGAACGAATATGGATGAGAGCAGAAATCAATAAAACAGAAAACATATATATGGATACATAAGAGAAGTCAATGAAAAGCAAGATCTTGAGAAAACTAAACTGCTGTTAGGATAGATTAGGATAAAGAAAAAATTAACTAAATCAGGATGAGAGATTAAAAAACTTATACCAATAAATGCCACAATTTAGATAAAATGAATAAATTCCTGGAGACATAATCTACCAAAACCCCTCAAGAAGCACAAATATAGCTATATATTTATATATACAGATATATATAACATATAAATATATTTATAGAGAGACAGGTATATATAATAGGTAAAGAGATATAGCTATCCTTGTATCTATGAGAGATTAAAGCCATAGTCTGAAAAGTTTCCAATAAGTAAAATCAAGTTTTGAATGAATGATAATGAATTATACCAAGCATTTAAAAAAAATTCTACATATACTCTTTAAATATGGAAGAGAGTATTTCCCAATAAATTCTCTAATTATGGTCAACATTACCTTAACTTCAGAACCAAACAAGACATTATAAGAAAAATACAAATCAAATATCTTAATGAATATAAATGCAATTTTAGCAATTCAAGTCCAATATTTATATAAAAAAGACAATATATTGAAACCAAGTGGAGTTTATGTCAGGAGCACAGGTTGGCTTAACATTTAAAAATCAATCTGTGAAAATAAACAACAAACTTTGCCAAAGTACCAGACTACCAAAGCAAAACCTTCTCTCAACACAAGCATAAAAAGCATTTGACATCATACAGGACCCAATACTGTTAAAACTCTTATCAAACTAGGAAAAGAAGGAAATTTACTCAACTTGATACAGAGTATCTACAAAAACCTAGAACGCCATATTTAATCATGAAAGACTGGATATTTGCCCTCTAAGATGAGGAACAAGACAACAATGACCAGTCTCATTATTTATTACTTCTATTTAACACTGCACTGGTCTTTTTAGTTACGGCAATTAAGCAAAGAAAAAAAATTTGCATCTAAATTGAAAAGAAAAAAAACTGTATTCACAGATAATACAATCTAGATAAAATAATCTAATATAGTCAACAAAAATACTATTACAACAAATAAGTGAATTTACCAAGGTTGCAGGATATGAAATCAATAGTGAGAAATCATTTATGTTCCAGTAAATGGCAACAAGCAATCAAAGTGAAAATTGTAAGCAATATATAAGAGGAATCAAAAAATGAGAAATTTTTAAATTTAACAAGAGATGCATACGATTCATGCACTGAAAACTACAAACATTACCAAGATGAATTAAAGAATACTTAAATAAATGGAAAGCAATACAGTGTGGATGATAATAAGACAAAATAAAATTAGGATGTTAATTCTCTTCTAACTAATCTGTAGCAATCCTAATCAAAATTAATGAGCTCTTTTTTTCTTTTACAGAAACTGACATGTTGGTTCTAATATTCATATGGAAATACAAAGGAACTAGAAAACTCAAAACAACTTTGATAAGAGCAAAGTTTGAATAAGAATAAACCCTAAACCCTTGGGTACTAGAAACACAATTGCTATGTAGATAAAAATCCAGACAATATGTGAATGTATTTTTTCTAAATACAAACTTAAGCCATATAATATTTAAGAATGTGTTCTACAATCAAGATACTATAACTCTAAGAAATAATACAATCCTCAAAATTACCATTACTGATGTTATCTCTCTTTTATCTCTCTCTACCCAAAGAACTGCTAACTAAACTTTTTCAATTTACTTTTTTACAATAGTCTAGCAAGCTTATTTAACTAGATCCTGTAACAAATAAATGTCTGTGTAACAGCACCTTGTGCTAGAAATTTGCAAATCACTTTCACTGGGATCACAGAACCAAGGAAGCTACCACAGCTTGAGCTTATTTATCAGAGCTATCACATCTCAGTCTATAGGCTAAGATCAAGTATAACCTATGAGATCTGTGTTTTTAGTAAGATGCTTATTACATGTATATTATATATATTACATATAGTACATATATAAACATTAATGGAATATCTATGGCACAATTCTTCCTACAATTCTCTCTCATTTAACACAGAAATAAATTGTGATTGCTTCTCTCTTTTCCTGTCTCTATCTCTCTTAAGTACAGTAGAGTATTTGCTCTAAAAGATAGCATTTTATGGGGTAGAAACAATTTTGCAAGTATGGGAAAATAAGAGGGATAGTCTAGAACAATTTAAAAAAAAAAGAAACTAGGAAAACTACTGAAAGTATTACCAAAGAAAATACATCATCATGAAATCCTGAGGCAAACAAGGAGGAAAAAGAAGAGGGTTATATTAAGCTTAGGAGTATAGGGGTGGGTTGGAGGACAGAAAACAAAAAAGAGCTGTATATGTACACAATGGAATATTATTCATCAATCAAAAAAGACAAACTTATGTCATTCGCAGCAACATGGATGGAGCTGGGAGTCATGTTAGTGAAAGTAAGCCAGAAAGAAAAAGAGAAATACTGGATGGTCTGACTTACTTGAGGTATAGGGAAAACAGACAAATGAACAAGAAAAATTTTAAACTGTCAGCAGAATTGAAAAATAGAACAAGAGAAGGGAAGGGGGAATAAAACCAAGGGAGGAATGGGCACAAGAGATTAAGATGATGGTTCACAGGTAACAAGGTGGTGAGAGAACCTCAGAGCAGACAATGATATATTATATATATATACACACACACATATATATGTATACACACATATATATGTATATACACATGTACATGTATATACACATGTATATACATACACACATATATATACACACACACATACATATTGTATTTTTAAAAGAAAATAGAGATAGGTTAGGTTAAGACGTGCATGTTTTATCACCTATAGTTTCCAGTATAATAAATGTTTCAATATAGTAGGCACATAAATAACAGTAACTGAATAAAAATAATGGAAACAGGATAAAAAATAAGATGTTACAAGGAGTTAACACACCAAAACAATAAAGCCCACTCTTTCAATTTTTATGTCATAAAACATAGGAGAACATGGCAGATGTTATACCATCATCAGGGCAAAAGACAAACAATGTCAGTTCCTGGGTAAATAATAGTAGAGGAAAGAATGGTTCAGCCTCAGGTGAAATGGTCTGAAGTTAGTCATATATTAAACAATCTTCAACTCCCACCATTAAAGTAAATTTGTAGTAATTATCCTTAACCTATGTCAGGGATCCCCCAAACCATCTGACCAGGTTCAACAGCAAAAACAGCAGAAAATCAGAGAAGGAGGGGGGGAAGAGGGGTGGGGTTGAAAAAAAGCGGGGGTGGGAAACAGGGAGAGTGGGGAGCAATTTATTCTCCCTGCAAGGTCATGTCAGGCTGGTCACATCCTTCTACCACACTCTCAGGCTACACTTGTCAATCCCCTCTGTCTCTCAAGTTCCAAGGACCATTTCCTTCCTGCAAACTCCCTTTCAGATCCACAGTTGGTGATAGCATTATATTTATTATTATTATTATTATTATTATTATTATTATTATTATTATTATTATTATTATTATTATTCAGCAGTGTACTGCAAACCATAATGTGGCTTGTTTTGTAATATATGCCTTATTTAAGCTTTGATAAGAACTTTTCAGACCTGTTGGTGCTGTCGTTCTAGACAAAAGAGGGAATGGGAACCTGCTGACATAGTTCATAATGATCCTTCATTTTGGGGTGCAAGAAGATAATCCGTAAAAACAAATGCATGATATCCTACACGGCAAGTTTTTTTTTTTCTTTTTTAAAAAAGTCTTTATTCAGTGCCATGATCAGATTACTAAATTTAGCAATCAACATCATGTGGACAAAAGAAAATCTACATTAAGTCACTATATTGGAGTGCTTTACACTTTCCACAAAACAGAAATTAAAATAACCTGTTATACAATTAGTCAGAAATATGGTTCCACTGCATGCCCGGGTCCCTGGCAATCAGGGCTCCCTTTCAAGAGGGGAGCAAAGGGGGTCAAGGTTCCTGGGTAAGCCCCCTTAACCAGGTGAACCCCAGAGGGGGGATAGGGTGGGGGAAGTGGCCCCACCCACCAGTGGATGGCTGCTTCACAGGGCAGTCATCTGCAGCTCTGATAGGCTGAGCCATGTTGCCCTCTGCTCCTAGAACAAGGGGAGCATGGGAAGGCGCAGGCTCTCCCATACGGGGCCCGCCCCCGCGCTTGGAGGTACTGACGCGCAGGCAAGGTGGGGGTCCCTTCCATCTCTCTCTTACTCCAACTAAACTTCAAAGGCTCAAGAACATGAACAACACAAATCCCAACATAGACTGGGCAAGGGACCAGGCAAAAATCCTTCCTACCCACAAGCCTGAGATGGACACAGCAGATGGACAACCAAGAGAACCAGTGCATGTGAGACAAGAGAAACAACTGTAGAGACAAGATGTCACCATGCGCATTTATGCACTCACCGGGCCAAGAAAACCTGGGACTTCATTTTGGAGATGCCTTCAAGGAGAGCAACACACCCTCCCCACACAACAGGAGAGGAGAGGATGACCAAAGATGGGGTAATCGGCCCCACATCAAAACTGCAAACTGAAGCAGAGGAGATGATCTTCAAAGGCCATTCACAGACGCCTGTATTCATAGAGAAACTTCTTGACCAACACTGGCTGGGGGCGAGACCCCCTAAATCTCACAGAGCCATAAGGAAAAGCAGCAAAGCAATGGAGATGGGATTGGAGAAGACGGCCTGCAGCAAGAAAACATGGACAGATCACAAATGAAGACAGCCTGGCCACCCAACGCAAACTTAAGACTGAAAACCTACCAGCAAGGTTCACCTGGCTCCAACACCATAGTCCCTCACCCAGTGAAAGGACACTGCCATAGGATAGAGACTAATGGACTTAGCACAACTAGTAAACACCAAAGAGTGGGGTTTGGGAGAATGGAAGGGCACCAGAGGAGGGCGGGGGAGGTATCCAAAAAAAACACAGAGGCTGTGTGATCTAAAGAACAAAATAAAAACAAAGTTAAAAAAAGAGAGAGAGAAAGAAAGAGAAAGCAAGGAAGCAAGGCGGCAGGAAAGGAGGGAA
>PVHY01020767.1:0-24976 GCA_004024945.1 Uropsilus gracilis
GTTCCCTTCCTGGCCCTCCTGGCCACCCCCGTCTGATCGTCCCAGTACTCCGGTCCCACTTTATCCATCCACGGCGCCCGCGGCTCCATCCTCTGACTCCAAGTGTCGCTGTCGAACCGCACGAACTGCGTGTCGTCCACGTAGCCGACGCAGATGAAGTGCGGCTCTGCGACGCCCGGCCGGTAGGTCGCCGTGTTGAAATACCTCATGGTGTGGGAGCCTGCGGCGGGAGGGGACACCCGGGTTGAATCCCCTGGCCCCGTGGGCGTAGGGGCCTGACGGGGAACTGGGGCGAGGGGGCTGGTGAGGCTTTAAAGGGGCGGCGGACCTAGAAGAACCGGAGAGTGGACGAGGGGAAGGAGCAGGGCCGCGGTGACCGGCGCTCTGGCTTGCGGGGTGGAGACGCGGCTTCCTCGGGGGTCCCCAAACTCCCGCAACGCGCACCTTACCTTTCCCCCCGACCCGGTACTCATCGGCCCAGGTCTGGGTCAAGCTCAGGGCTCCTAGGAGCAGCAGGTGGAGGGGTCCGAGCCACATGACCCGTCTCCTCCGGCTCTGGCCAGAATTTTGAGCCGGGGGAAGTTGGTGGAGATTTTGTAACCAGGAACCGCGGCGGCGCCGATCGACTTCCGCAGAAACCGCACGCGCTGTCGGAGCGCAGATTCGGGCAGAGTCAGAAGTATCCAGGCTGCAGAACCTGTACCAGCTGTGAGAGAGAGAAGGGAAATTCCTGGGAGGTGGAGAATCCCCATGCACAGCCAGGCAGTTCCAGACACGCCGCCCTGGGCTTGAGAGCCAGTGAGCCACTCGTGGGAACCCGGGAACCACCCAGACCTCGTTGCTGCACCAAGAACTGTGTCTTCTTGAGCCGCTGATTCTCAAAACATTTTGTTTTCAAGATTTCTATACATCTTACAAATTAGTCGGGACCGCAGGGATAATTATATGCGGGTTATATCAGTGTTACCATATGTAGAACAAAGCAGCTTAAAATTTTTAATTCATTTAGGATATTATTCAAACCCATTACATAATAAAAGAGTTAAAATGTTTGTATGAAAAATCAACACTTACAAAAATAAACAGCACAATGCAACATGTTTTTTTCTACATTTTTGTAAGTCTCTTGTCTGTCTTAGAAGACCACTGAATTTTCATATATGCTGCATTTAATCTGTTTGGCTGTTTATTTCATTTAGCCGAGTATTGGAAATTATACATCTTTACGAATATATAGAAGTATTTTAACTATATTTTTAAGGTACTCGTGGAAATTCATCTTTGATGCAAAATTTAAATGACAGGTATTAGTTCTTCAGTGATTAATTGCTAAGTGGAACCTGAAACAGTTGGATATTTCCTAGTTTTCCTAGTTTATTGTATTAAAATTCAAAACCCTGTTTGCACATTGAATGAATCTCATATGTATACTTGATTTTTAAATAATTTATTGTTTCACTAAGTTATATCAATCTTTTAATATTGGTTACAGTGGAATTAAATTTTTAAAAGATTTTATTTTTCATATTATCATGAACTCCAACAAAAATGTCTGTCATAACTGAGAAGCTGTCAGGTTTATGGCAATGAAAAACACATTCTTCGGTATTCTAAATTTCTGCTGACTTTATATTTAACCAAAGCATTAAGTACCATCAGCAGCTCTCAGTTGATTTTATTGAACGTAGATGCTTGTGCTCATGATCAAGAAAGTTTCTGCTGTTGTCCAAGTGGAAAGTCAAAATAGTCATAGTTACTTTTGTCATTCATTCTTTCAAATAAAAATAAAAATCCATTTTAAAAATGGGCTAGTTCAGCTAGTTCAAATTACTTTCTTTGGGACATATAGTATTTTGGAATGTACCAGAGATGTTTTCTTTGTTCATCTTGTGTTATCACAGAAGATTTTTTAAAATCTGGATTTGAGAATAAGAATGTAGTAAGATAATATTTTTAGTATACTTCAACCAGGATGGATGTTTTAAAATGAATGTTGCTTGTTGTTTTGTTTTTCTGTGACTGGTAGTGACTAATACATTCTATTGCAATTGGTTTTGTAGCTGCTAGTCTTGCTACATTTTACCTAAGAGTTTATATTTGTAAACATAGTGAAAAGACAAATAATGTTTAAATAATATTTGGAAAATAGGGTTTTTTTTAATTTTTATTTTTGCATATTTTACAATACATGACTGTATAATTGCTGATCCCCATGGGAATACCCCATTACTGCACATCTCACCTGGTCACTTTGCCTCCTTTTCTTTTTGTTGTTTGTCCATGTTTAGCCCTTTAGTGTTGTTGTTTTTTTTTTTCCTTGATCCATTTCCTCATCCTTGGTGAGGGTGCAATTCCCCGGACTTGGTAGAACGTGCTGTTTATCATTCCTGTACTGCTTTTGGAGCACCTTTGGTCTTGGTGTGTCTCATCTCCGCAGTTTGTGCCACATTTTGTTGCTCCTTCAGTCATGCGAGCCCGCACGGGGTGGGGGGGCAGGGGCGGGTGGTACGTCTGCCACAGTCTCCTCTGGGTCTGCCTTCAACATGAGAGCCCTAATCAGGAGTAGTATCTTAAGACAATATTCATCCACAGAAACCAAACGAGTGAAATACTGGTGGAAAGTCCCTTAAAATGTGCCACCCGGGTAGGACTCAAGGGGAACAAGGTGAGTACCACACGCACTGAACTGGGAGAACCAACAAAATAAGATGCCTACAATGTCACTGAGGAGATGTGAACAAAAACTTGCCACAGAGAAGCTGTCAATAAGGGCACTGCACACCTTCTTTGTTTAGAGGGAAGATACCACAGAAAGCCGGGCATGGTGGCTCGTGCTTGTAATCATCAGCCTGCGAAGCAGCTGGGGCTAGGGAACGCGATCTGAGTCCTTTTCCGGACAATACAGCGAGACCTAGCCCCAAATAGCTGGAAAATAGTTTTGACCTTATGAGTCCCATGGAAGGGTATAAGTGACTCTAAGGGTTCTGCACTTTGAGAACTGTTCTTCTGAATAAACCAGGGAAAGATTCAACTGGTTCCCACTTTACATCTTTTTCATGTCACAGAATTCCTTTTATGAGCTTTACCTCCCAAATTTGGCTTTGAGTTTTGTATCTGATTGCCTCTAGAAGATATCTCATACCCTAAAAATTTAATGCCAGAGAATACCCTCAGTCTGAAAAGAGTAGTAGGAGGGAATAGGGTTTTCCCTTTGAAATTGAGAGCAGTTTGGACCTAAAGACCCAGACTCACTCATAAACTATTTGGTTTTATTATTTACCAATTTAATAGTATTTACATCTCACACCAAGATCTGACATAGTCTCTCTAGGAAATAATATTGTTTTTTTCATTTTACATGGATCTAATACATCTTACCTGAGACCCGTAAGAGCAATACAGTGTAACAGAACATTCTGTGAAGAAATTGTTTTCTAGCTATACTCCACCTATGGCACAACTGCTCCTTGGTGGCTATCGAGCCCTTGAAATGTGGCTGTTTAGCTGAGCAGTTGAAATTTTCATGTAATCCAATTTTAATTTATTTATATGTGTCAAGTAAACATTCATTGGGTATATATATCTAGAATGATCTTAGTTTTCATTTTCCTTCTCCAAAAGAGATGTTGTGTGACTCATAATGATGAGTCATAGTATTTAAAAATTATGTTCATATAGGTATCCTGAGTTTGTCTACATGGGTCTTAGACATATTCTTAAAATATAGCATGTTCAATAAAATTTAATTAATATACCTTCTAACAAGTGTATTGATATTAGCAATATATAACTTACCATACCCAGATCATAACTGTTTAAAAATGTCCATCATATATCTTAACATAATAAATGTCATATATTACAAGCATATCACTAACATTCTTAATGATAAAAAAAACTAAAAACTTTCCCTTTAAGATGTGGAGCAAGTCAAGGATGTCTACTCTCATCACTGCTTTTCAGTATAATACTGGAGGTCCTAGCTAAAGCAATCAGGCTAAGAAAAAGACATACAAGGAATCCCAATTGGGAAAGAAGTAACTTATCATTATTTGCAGTCTATATGATAATATACACAGAGAATTCTAAAAAATCCACAGGAAAAAAACTAATTGTAGTAATAACCAATTTAATAAAAGTAGCAGGTAACAAAATCAATACAAAATATCCATAATCTTTTTGTATGCAAACAATCATCCCGAAGAAGAAATTAACAAAATCAAACCATTTACAGTTGTACTTCAAAAAATTAAACTTCTGGGAATAAACCTAACAAAGGAGGTGAAAGGCTTATACAATGAAACTGTTTGTTAACTGTTAATGAAACTGTCTATTAACTGTTTGTTAATAGAAATAGATGGAAACACAAAGAAATGGAAACATTTCCTGCTTATGAAAATTAGCATTAACATTATCAAAATGGTCATCCTACCAAATTCAATTTGCAGATTCAGTGCAATTACAACAAAAATCTCAAAAACATTTTCAAGGAAATGGGACAAATATTGTTGAAATTGACATGGAATTACAAAAAAATCCTGAATAGTGAAAACTCTCCTGACTTAAGGGAGCAAGAATGGAAGTAATACACTCATAGACTTCAAACAATACTACAAGACCTCTATAAAAAAAAAAAAAAAAAAAAAAAAAAAAAAAAAAAAAAAAAAAAAAAAAAAAAAAAAAAAAAAAAAAAAAAAAAAAAAAAAAAAAAAAAAAAAAAAAAAAAAAAAAAAAAAAAAAAAAAAAAAAAAAAAAAAAAAAAAAAAAAAAAAAAAAAAAAAAAAAAAAAAAAAAAAACATGGAATCGGAACAAAAACCAGACATACTTAGCAATAGGATCCAATGAAGAAACTAGAAACAAAACCACATGTATACATTGTCACTTTAATCTATGACAGAGGAGCAAAGGGTATACACTGAAACATATATTGAAGAATGTCTCTTCAATAAATGGTTTTGGGAAAACTAGGCTACAACTTGCAAAAGAATGAAATTAATTTACTCTCTCACACAGTACACAAAAATCAACTCAATATATATAAAAGACTTGGATGGAGAGTTGGATGTAGAGTTGGCACCCCAACTGTGGCATCACAAGGTGCTGCAGCTTTGGCCAAGGTTCCTAATGCTGGTAGGCAGCTAGAGCCTTGCTCCACTGCAACTCTGGGGACTGGAGTCTTGAGGGAAGTGGGTTGAGGGAAGCCATTCTCTGTCTCTCTGATGTCTGGGGATGTTGATGACACCCCCGGTGGCACATGGGCAAGAGGGGGGTCCCCCTCTGGTACACCTCCACTTCTAACAGACTCTCATAGGAATAAGGAGAAAAGCAATCCTGCTGCAGACATATGAGAGGAGAATAAAGGCCCTGGACAAAATTAGTCACCTGGGTGAGACCCAAACAGCATGATTGGAACCATAAGAGACAAAACTATAAATCCAACTAAAAAGATGGCCGACAACAGAGCTACACATACAATATGTCAGGGGGCCAGGAACCAAACATTTGATGCAATGATATGTCAATACCAGTGAAGCACTACCACAGAGGGGGAGAAAAGCCACAGAGATAGCCCCACTCAGAACTGCAAACCAGGAGAGAGGAGAGAAGATTGACCATCCACCCTCCAGAGTTTATCCCTACTAGGGGACCACTCTACCACCAACGTCTGGGAGTTGTGAATCCAACCCCAGGTGTCAATAAGATCTGGAAGCAGCAAATAGAACAAACCTCAGATCGGAGGAGGAGACAGCCAACATGAATGAGGAGGCATGAAACCCAGTAACCACACAGGTCTGAAGGAGACAATCACCTCCATCAAAGGAAGTGCCACAACCAAGGAGTCAAGATAGGAGCTCCACAAACCCAATGACAAGAGTTTTTTAGACAATGCTTGGACTAGTTTGCACACTATAAAGCCACCCCTGGAAATCTAAGCAGCAAAAATGAAAAGACATTGCACCAGAAAAAGAAAGAGAACAATGGATCAAACACCAATCAAAGACTTGCAGGGAAAGGAATTTGGGAGTGATCTGTGGGGTAAGAGAGAGAGCGAAGGGAGGAAAAAGATGGGTCATAACTATACAGATAAGACTGAGAGTCTATGCATAAAATAAAATTTATAAAAAAGCAAAACAAACAAAAGACTTGGATGTAAGACCTGGCACCATAAAATATAGAGAAGAAAACATAGATAAAATGTTCCATAACATAAACCTCAGGCACATATTTAAGAACTCATCTCCAGAAACAAAGAAAACAAAGGAGAAGATAAGCAACTAGGGCTACATCAACTAAAAGACTTCTGTACAGCAAAAAGACAGTAATCAAAATGAAAACATCTAACTGAATGGGAGAAAATATTTGTACACCATACATCTGATAAGGGATTGATATCAAATATCTATAAAAAGCTTACACAACAAAATCAAAGCAAACAACCAAAAAGGGGGCAGAAGAGCTAAAAAGATACTTCTCCAAAGATAAAATGTAGATGGCCAACAGATACATGAAAAAATGTTCAACATCACTTATTATCAGGCAATTGCAAATGAAAAAACCACAATGAAATACCACTTCCCACCAGTGAGAATCACTGGCTTAAAATACTGGAAATAGCAACTGCAGGTGAGGATATGGCAAAAAAGGAACCCTCTTGCACTGCAGGTGGGAATGTAAAATGGTCCAGGCACTATAGAAATCTTAGGGAGTTTCCTCAAAACACTAAAATGAATCTATCATATGATCCAATGATTGTGCTCCTAGGAATCTATTTTTTAAAAAAGCATAAAAATACTACTTCAAAAGGAAACATGCACTTAGGTTTATTACAGCAATATTTCCAATAGCCAGGATATTAAAGCAATCCAAATGCTCGCAAACAAGATGACCAGATCAAAAAGTCGCGGTGTATATACACAATGGAATACTACCCAACAATTAAGAAAGATAAACTTGTGCCATTTGTGGCAACATTCATGGAGCTGGAAGGGATTATGCTATGCAGAATAAGTCAGAACAACAACAAAAATTAACTGGTGGGTGCACTTATATGTGGGATACAGAGAACCCAAACAAAAATTCAAGAAAAAAACCGCAGTTTTCAAGTTGACCATAGATCTGAGGCACACAGCAAGAGGTGGTAGGGAGAGGGGTCAAAACAGGGGAGGGAAAAACACAAGTACAGTTGATGGGTCATGGATGCTATGGTGGTGGGAGAACTACCAGGACTACCCCTGGGGGTGGATAAATCAGCTATTGTACAAAATGAACACTGATGCGAGAGAATAAATTTAGGGGAAGAAAATAAACTACATAAAAAAAGGTTTTAAATTGTCCATCCCTGGAGGAGCACATTTTTATTTATACTATTATCTTGGGAGTCAGTGTCATTTTTTGCTAACCTGGTAAACACAGTCAAGCATATATTCTTTTCCTAGTTCAAGAGAGAATATGTACTGAGCAGGTCATATGTCAAATACTTGTAGGTCTGATAGAAATAATTATAAAAGTATGAATTAGAAGATGGTGCTCTTAGAACTCTACTACCTTAGAATTCTTTTCATTTCATATTTATATTTGGGGGTATTTTTTATATATAATGTTTGTTGATTTACCATACTACAGAGTTTCAGAAACATAGCTTCACATATCAATATGTGAATATATCATAATACACCCACCACCATAGTTCTAGAACCACTCACCATTATCAAACTGACCCTCTTGATACTCCCGGGTGGTATAGTAGTTAGGATTTGGCACTCTCAAATTGACCCTCTCTACCTATTCCTTCCACCCATTCTCCTTTCTTTGATAGCTACTGTCTTTTCCTCAGAATCTAGATTTTCTTTTGTTGTAGGTTTTTTTAGTTCATCTGCTTTGTTTATATTCTGCAGATGAATGAAACGATGCAATATTTGGCCTTCCCTTTCTGACTTACTTTGCTTAATTAACATAATCACCTCAAGTTCTCTCCATGTCATGAAAGGCAAGACTTCATGTTTGTTTGTTTGTTTGTTTGTTTGTTTGTTTGTTTGTTTGTTTTTTAAACTAGGTCTTGCTATGTTGCCTGGGGTAGTCCTGATCCCATAGACTCAAGCAAGCAACCCCCAGCCTCAGCCTCCCAGATAGCTGGGATTACAAGTCCCTGCCACCACACCCATTTGCTTTTTTCAAGACCAGGACTTGCTATATTGCCCAGGGTAGACTCAACCCAGCAAACTCAAGCAATCCTGGGCCTCTTGCCTTCCAGAGCTTGAATTAAAGGTGTGTGCCACTGTGCCCAGCTGACTTCATCTTTTTAAATTGTTGCGTAGTACTCTACAGCTTCTCTGTCCTGACATCCGTCTATGAGCAAAATTTAGGTTGTTTTCAGGTTTGGGCATTTGGGTTGTTTCATGAATAGTTCAGCACTGAATATGAGTATGCATATATCTTTTTGAATTAATTTTCTCATATTCTTCAGAAAAATACTCAGAAGTGAAAATGATGGATTATATAACATTTCCACTTTTAAGAATTTTTAAAAGAAATTTCCATATAGTTTTCTACGTAGGCTGCACCAATTTACTTTCCTACCAACAGTGAATGAGAGTTCCTATTTTCCCACAACCTTATCAGAACTTGTTTCCAATTTTTTTGATATAGTTTATTCTCATGGTTATGATTTTGACTTGCATTTACCTAAAAAGAATGATGTTGACCTTCTTTTTTTTTTTTTCATGTGCTATTGGTCATATATATGTTTTTTTTTTTTTTTTGGAGAAATGCCCATTTTCTGCCCATTTTTTTGATTGAGCTCCTTTTATGTTGTTGCCTTTTAAGGTATGAGTTCCCTATATATTTTGGATATTACCTCCTTTTCATCTCTTGATTTGCAAATATCTTCTAGTCCATAGGTTGCCTTTTCACTTTTATACAATTTTTATTTCATTTTTATGATCTCTTTCAACTTCAAAGCTCTTTAGCTTACTTGTCCCATTTATTGAGTTCAATGAATACTTTATATATACAAATTAACAGAATATTATCAAGATTATACTGAATCTTTATCTTACTGATACTTGAATATATCTTAGGGGTGAATGACTTACAAGGATTAAATATTATAGCTAATATGGGTGAATTTCAATGTCAGACACACATAGTCAAACCCATGCAAGTTGGATACGCAAAACAGATTCTAGTAATGTTGCCTAGGAATTTACAATTATGAAATTAGAAAAGATGTGTGTAACACATCCTATACACAGACTATATAATAGTTCTGTAGGGACAGTAAGCCTGATGGACTATTAAGAATGACTATATTATTGAGTTAAATAAGGTCAGTCCATCATTACATGCTACTGTCTCCAATATAGCTGATATCTTATAACCAGAGCTAAATTATTAACTTGGTCTCAGATTTTAAAGCACAAGAAAAAAACATATCTAGACTTTTTTCTGAGACTTGCTTTTATAGACAACAAAGGCTGGAGATATTAATATTCCAAATAATTATAGTTCAAGGGTATAAAAAATTGAAATTAAAACCATGTGAAAGCCAATCATATGTCAAGTTAGTTAGGGAAAGATACTTCTCTCCTGTGGGACACCAAACTTCTACCCCTCCTCAGCAGAAAATAGTACCATAAAATAGGTCTCCACCAATTACCCCTCAAGAATAAGGAGCAGGTTACAGACAAAGAAGGAAGTTGTCACCAGTCCAGGTAACCATAAGTGTCTCATCCTTTCTCTGCTCCTGAAACCAAAACTACAGAACACCAGAAAAGACCAAAATGGATCACCCACACCACCACCCCTGTCTCTTTAAAAACTCTGTGAGCAACTTAAAGATGAGAGGTTATCTTTAAAACAATATCCTCACCATCTCCTCAGGTTCCTGGCTTCTGAATAAATTAATTTTATTTCTCAAATATTGACTTTTGAGCAATGACCTCCCAGACTCTAATTCTAGTAACATGCACAGAATTTCAGTAGCTTTAGGTTTATATCCTAGTGCCTTAGATTTGTCCACTGCTTTCTTTAGCATCTTCCTGGATACCTCAATTCAACATCAGTTTACCTTTTCCTGAGATGGATGGCAGTGGGCTCCCACAAGAATATTTACACAGTCTTAGTATTTGCCACAATCTAGTGGCTAGAGATCTGCAATGGTGGGTGGTTAGACACCCCCTCAGTGACAATGTTTCATTATATATCTATATCTATATGTAATACTATATACATATATATATATACACACACATAATATGATGTTTACCCCTGATGATTTGTCTTTATTGTCTGACAATGTTTCATTATATAGATGATATCTCTATATGTCTCTATATCTGTAGATGATAAAATGTTAACCTCTGATGATCTGTCTAAGATGGTGCCTCTTTGCCCCTCCAAACCTGAGGCGGGCACTACAAAGTCCAGTCCTTCTCTGGCGTCTTCTCTTTGCTTCTACTCCAGTGTTCTGAATTGCTCTGATTCTCCATAGCTCTTCAAATTTCTTCCACAATTGCTAATGCACAAATCAGCTTTCCAAAACCCTGGTCATCTCCAGGTACCAGCTCACTATGCCACCTTGCTGTGGTGTCACACTCTCCACTTTGGGCACTCTTCTACTGGTCACCAAGGCTCCTTGCCACCTTCGGCTTTCTCTTCCAGGGAGCTTCCCCTGGCTAGACCATGTGGGCCCATTCTATCACTCTGACATTCTCCTCTCTCTCCTCAAAAATCTGTCTCTCTAGTCTGCTCCTTGTCTTTTTATCTGCCTTTTGGCACTTCTTGCTTATTCTCATGCATCTTTCACTCAGACTCCACTCACCAGGGTACTTTGTCATCATTATAATTTTTAAGACCCGTATCATTACCTTATCGCTGTACCAGGAAATGGTAAGAAATACCATTCTTGGAAGGGGCCTAGTCCTATACTTTGCTACACAACTAATCACACTTTTGGGTTTCCTTCCCTACATCCAGTGAGGACAATATGTCTTAAACCATAATACTCTTCAATTATTTGCAGCAGTGTACTGGTTCTCTCACTCATTAGTAGCAGTTTCTATTGTGATTCTTAGTCTTTACTTTCTATGCTGCTATTATGACCTTGGTCCACATATTACCTCTGCTATCAAGCCTAAGGCAAGTGTGGGTGATCAAGGGGACATTGTATGGGCAGAAGATGGCAGGGGTGAATTATAGGAAAACCAAAAAGACTCTGCCTTGTGTAAGTGCTGTCTCAGGCCTGTGACCAGTAACTGCCTTACCAAGGGAAAACAGTAAATTTTTCTATTGTTTTTTTTTTCATGTGTATTAACTTTTATTCCTGATCCACATACACATCTCTCTTGATATTTATAGATATTTATAGATATTTATAGAACAAATGTATGTGACAGATCCCCCATCATTAGTCTCACACAAGAAAAGATCACACATTATAAACCTAGTAGAAGAAGACTCTTAGAGATGTTGTGGGTTCTGCCTTGATCCAAAGTCTGTTCAACTCAGCACTGAGGATGCTGTACATATACTTAAGTGGCATTAATGAATGTGACAGCTTTGTTCTGTGTACTCAAATTACCTTCTTGGTTTGAGTGAACTTTTCTTGTAGTCACACAGTTAATTTGCCATCTATAATATATTCTTTAGAGAAGTATCTGTTAAGGTCTTCAGCTTGTTTGAGTTATTCACCACAAAAATAACTCAGACACTAAATAAAATATCGTGGTTGCCACCAGCAATGCAAAACAGTGTTAGATATATCAACTCAACTCGTCCTCATCACAACCCTTATGCCTCACTACTTTATAGATGGGGGAACTAATTAGCATGCCTGGGTCACACACTGGATGAAATACTGGAATCTGGTGTCAGGTTGGGGCCCACACTCTTCAGTGCCCTGCTGAAGAGTATGAGGAAACCAAAGTGACTTCATATTGTGTCAATGCCATCTTATACCCATGACCAGTAAATGTCCTATCATGGGAAGGTAGTCAGTTTTCCTATGTTTCACTTATATATATATATTAACCTGTATTCATGCTGAAACTGCCCTGCCTCCAGTTTCCCAAAATAGATAACATTTTAGTTAGTATATTTCCCAAACTATAGTTAAGGATGATTTCTTGTTTCTGTTAATGGTGAACTAGAAATTTGACCCAAACAACATACTATAAATAGCTTTTTATTATGATGCTAATTCTTTTGCCTATCACTACAGAGATATAAGATATTTAAAGAGTTGATATGTGTGACTAAAGATGGTTTTGGAGCTAACTTTAGAAAACCTCTTTTTAACAGTGCATAAAGGCCTGTCAGTTCCACGTGTCATTTGCAGTCTCCAAGTAGATTTGTGAAATACAGCAAGAAAAGTGATAGTAACTTTGTAGGAACCACTGAACTAGAAGTTGTGTTAAGATAGCCAAGTGAATGGAAAGGCTTTTGTTTTCTTTTTTTACCCCATTTCAAGCCACGTAAATCCAGGGAAAAAGAAACAACCCAGTGGATAGGTCCTTACTCACGTGCTTACAACTACAAAACAAGATCAAAAACTGATAGTGAAGAAAAAATTAATAGACAAAATAGCATTTTGTAAGAAAAGGGAATGCTAAGAGAGATTTATAGGTAAGCTTATGAATGATTGCTTCAGGTGCTCTCAGCAAAGGAAGCAAGTGGTAGGCCCTCATGTACCCATGGAGGAAGAAGCCAGACAGGTCACTGAAAAGGAGAAGGGAGAGTCACAGAGCCTGGTATCATCCATTACCAGAGAGCCCAGTAAGAACAAGGATACCTGAATACTGAAGCCACAGGAACTGCACAGTGCAAGCCAACACAAAAAGTGAAGCTAGACCTGGCATATTGCCATACACATGAAGGAGCTATGTTTGGGCTTTTAAATGCTCAATGGTTCCACACCCTTACCCAGCAGCCCTCTTGGTCAGGATGTCAGAGGGCAGACTTCAGATCATGATATTGTTCTACTGGTATCCTGTCTGGTTTGGTAAAATGGAGGCAGTGTGTGGCAGTACCTAGAAGTCGGGGGCAGTGTTTGGTACCATCTTATTGGGAAACACCACCAAAATAGTGAGTTTTATTAATTGTTCCCTTGTTTCACTTTCTCCTGTTTCTTCAGGTACTATAAGCAGATATGCAACTGAAGTCTTAGTATTGTATACTCCTCTTTCTCTCCAAAAATTGATACCAGAAGCAACAGTGAAGAAGGAATGGAAGGAGGTGTGGGAGCCAGTTTTATTCAAGATTTTCTACCTGAAACCTGTGTAATAATCTGGAAGAGAAGGGAGACTCTCAGAAAAGAGAAAAGAAATGCTTACCCACTCTAACATTAAACTTTTCTCTGATATGCTAAGGTAGACTTTGTTCCACCTGTCACTTCCCTTCCTAGAATTAGACACAGGTTCAGTGACGTACCTGGTGGTGACCTCTGAGGCCAGCAGGGGACACACTCCTCCCTCCCAGCTGTGTCACTCCCTGCCAGCCAGTGTGAACCTTTCCCTGATCATCCTCTTCCCACTGTCAAGCAGGTTTGGGACAGAAAAAGATGAGATTTTGGGAGAAAATGGGCCCCCTCTGAAGATCAGCAGATCTCTGCTCTAGGAATGGATATACCCTCTCACAGACTTCTGCAGGAAAATGCTTTTTCTTCACTTCTGGCTGTTAGAGCCCATTCATGCTTTTACCTGAAGAATAAGGTTTCTTTTACTCCACAGATAAATAAAAAATGGTTCCTTTCCTAACTAGTTCTGTCTTGTACCTTATAATCTTACTGAGTTGATTCTAGTAAGTTAGTTACCCAGGAAATCTATGCTCCCCCTCACCACTTCTCCTTAATTGGAACTGCTTATAGATATGATATCTTCATGAACTCTGCCCACACATGTGCAGCCCCACAGCAAAGCTAATGGTAGCAACTAAGGCAAATGAAGAATTTCATCAATATATAGGTATAAATAAATCTCCAATGGAGATGTTTGTGTGGACATGAGAAGATTGAGCATGAAAAAGTGACACAGCTTCAAATATTACATACCTTTATGTTATTTTCTTTATAACCATATTCCCTACTCTAACATTAAACTTTCCTCTAATATGCTGAATTAAACACTGTTCCAACAGTCCCTTTGGTGGAACAGATATCTTAGATAACAGACAATAAGGATTACAGTGTACTCAGTCCCTTTTATAGGGAAGAGGTTTTCTCGAGTATGGAAGGAAGAAATTTAAAAATTTCCCACTGACCTTATTCATTCTGCCTGCTTTGTGCACTCCAAGTCTTATCAAATGCACCAGAATGGGGTGTAGTTTAGGTGAAGTCTGGATCCTGTCAATCTTAAGGAGAGTGCCTTCTGATTCTTATCAGATCTTAATGGAGAGTGAGGGTGTAGGAAAGGGCCATTGTGCATTGTGGCCTTTATTCTCAGTCTGTAAGGTGGGTTTCTTTCCCCTAACTTTCAATTATCCTGTATTTCCATATTATCATCTTTATTTATTTGCTAAGTTAGACCATTCAGCCAGTCAACAATTGCTATAAGCAAATTATATGTGAGAATAAGAATATTGTTAAAAAACATTTGATAACCAGTACAGTAACAAATAAATTAATACATAAATTTAAATATCTGCATTGTTTTTCTATTTGGACTACATTATTACAAAACTGCTTACCAAATATAATATAAATTTTAGAATGTGTCATTTCTTAGGTCATTATAAGAATGTCTAAATTGCTGTTGGTTTGTAGAAAGTTTTAGGTTGGTTTTTGATGTATTTACTACTAGCTAACTGCTGTGCCTATACGAGCCATGATTTGACAAGGAACTACCACAAAAAACTTTCAATGGATCCTCCATTGAATTGTCTCTTATGTAACAGCATATAATATAAATACATTGTTCATGGTATTAAATCCTCTCCCACTTTAACAACTATATTATAAAAGAATGTTTTACCCTTTGTAATAGTGTCTGAAATTCTTATAGGTTTAATTTTCTATTGTTCATTCAGACAAAAATTATTCAATATAACATTTAGTCAGTTGACCTAATTTTATTAACTTGCTAAATTTTAATTCAAAATTAAGTCTATATAGCTTTGTAAATGTTCATAGTTGATTAAACTTAAAACATCTTTATAGATGTCTCTGTCATAGATAACAATTGCTAACAAATAAATATTTAAGCAATTTATTTGTTTCTTTTTTTTGTCATAGTTACAACTTTCTTTAAAATGATCTGTCATATTATTTGAAAAATGTCTGCTTCCCCACTTTCATTTTCTTTATTTCCTTTTATAAGTTTACTAATTTCTATGTTTCTCAAATCAATAAATTTCTTTAGTAGGTAATGATTCTTCCCGGTAAGGTTAAAGATAGTATTGGCATCTGTATTAAATATAAGTCATTTTTTCCAACTGTCTGGAAAAAAAATTTATTTTCTAAACATTAACCTGCCAATTCATAGCTTCTTATAAAGGGGATATGAAAAGCTGTTAACACTTCCTCATGTTTTTTTACTGTTCTAACACTGCAAGATGCCCAAACTTTCCCTGCCAAAATTTCCATTCCAAGTAAGTTGCAACTAAAAAAAAAATCAAAAAGAAAAAAAAAAACAAAAAACCAAACAAACAAAAAAATTTAGCAATAGCTGTACTTACTTCTCATAAAATAAGATTTCTATTAACAAAGTTAAAAAGAGATAGAGAAGGAACTATATTACAATTAAAGTATAACACAACAAAAGGAAATTACAATTTTAAAAAGATTTTTAAAAAGACCCAATGTTAGAAGGAGATAATAACATCATAAATATATATGCACTGAAGATGGAACATAAAGATATATTAAGACAATAACAACTTAAGGGAGATATTGAAAACAAGATAATAATAATAGGGAGTCTTAATACCCCACTTACCATAATGTACAGATTAATAAAGTATGAAAACAACAGTTTCAGAAGTGTAGCAAGACTGAGGAGGTCTAACAGACATCTTTAGAACACTGGCCCCCAAACTACTGCAGACATATTTTTTCCAAGTACAAACAGAACATTTTCAAGAATAGACCATATCTTGAAACACAAGTCAATTGTCTTTGAAATCACAGACTCTCCCCCCCCCCTCAGGTCTCGCTATTTTTGCCCGTGGAACCACAGGCTCAAGCAATCCCCAGCCTCAGCTTTCCAGGTAGCTGGAATTACAGGCTTGCGCCAGCATGCCCAGCTATATTTTTTTGGAACTAGGTCTTGCTATGTTGTCCCTGGCAAGACTCGAACCGTGATCCCTAGCCCCAGCCACAGTTTCCTAGGCTGCCGCTTACAGGCATACGTCACCATGCCTGGCCCTAGTGCCTTTTCTAACCACATGTCAGAAAACTGAAACTCAACTATAAGGAAAAAAAACAAAAACTATGAATATGTGGAGATTAAACAGCATGCTGCTTGATAACAATTAAATGAAAAGGAAAATTAATACAAAAATGTAAAAGTAGTTCTAATGAAAGTAAATATTGATACAAGTTTCCAAAATCTAGGGGTGCAGCAAAAGCTACATTAAGGGTGAAGTTAACTGCAATACAGATCCATATTGAAAAACAAGAGAAATCCCAAATTATAATCTAATATCACATCTAAAGCAGCTAAAAAAAGAGATACAAATGAGACCAAATGTTAGAAGGAAGGAAATAATAAAATTTAGAGTGTAAGTACTTGAAATCGAAATCAAAAAGAAATCCCATGATAACAACAACGATGTTATTTTTGGAGATTCAACCCTTATGGTAAGGGAAATAAAAACAAGTACAAGTAACTGGGACTACCTCAAGTTAAAAGACTTCTATATAGCAGAAGAAAATACAAGATGATTAAATAAATACCCAACATAATCAGTCAATATATAACTGATAAGGGGTCATTATCCAAGATGTATAAAAAGCAGTACACTTCAACAATAAAAAGCAAATAGCCCAATTAACAAATGGGGACAAAAATGCACAGATAATTCACTAATGAAGAAATTCAGAAGGCCAAAAGACGTGAAAATTTTTTCTTCATCACTTCTAGTGAGAGAAGTGCAGATGAAAACTATAATGGGATATCACCTCACCTATAGGATAGCTATCCAAACCTGGGAGATAACAAAAGATTCTGAGCAAGTCCTAGAAAGAGTGCAGAGGAAAAACCCTCATGCCATTGCTGTTGGTAATGTAAACTGGTAAGCCGTTATAGAAGCTACTATGGACTTACCTTTAAAAATTAAAACAGAAACACTATATGATCCAGCAACTCTAGTCTTGGGCACATAATCACAGAATATGAAGTCATCAAAAACAATACCTGCATGTTAAACAATAGTCACAGCAGCATTATTTATAATAGCTAGTGCATGGAAGTTGCCTGACTTCTTCAACGGATAAATGAGTCAAGAAGATTTGGGATGCACATAGTGAAAATTATATGGTCATAAAGCAATTATATAATCATAAGGAAAGTCAAAATGCACTTATTTTCAACAAAATGGAGGGAATATGAGAAAATTATTAGCAGCAAAAGAATTCATAACTATAAAAACAAATATTGGACATTCACATAACAGACAGATAATGTAAAGCACTTTCAAAAACTAGTGGACATCAAGAAATATCCTGAGGGCCCTGAGTTAAGAGGGAATAAGGTGAAAAAAAATTTCCAACTTTCTTAGCAGTAGTACTTGAAAGCAAGAATGTTGTGTTTTATCAACATAATTTAATGTGCTTCACATCACTTTAAAAACCAAGATTGAAATTTTTTTATTGTTTGGTTAAGTGGTTAAGTATTATTTCATAATGATTTGTGAAATCTTTTGGGCAAGCATGTAAAACTTTCCAATGTTTTTGAGAAAATTCTCAAAATCAAGCTCTAAATAAAATCTTTTTAACCTTTAAATTAGAAATTCCAGAGAGTCTCAAATAACTTGATTTCTCTCCTTATAAAAGAGATTCAAATAATTTGGCTTATGTTAAATTATGAAGAGAGCATCGTTAAATATGAAAACTATACTAAATTTTCTTTATGGTTTATCTGTATAGGTATTAATATAAGTGGATGAATTTCATAAACATGTGATACCCTGATATAATGTTATTACAGGTAATGACCAATTTATCTTATTCATCACATTATAATGAACATCAGATCTTTAATCTTGACCTTTCTTCAGCCTTTTGTTGTTAGCAAATAGTTACTGTTTAGATAAAGGAGTTTCTACAAAGTACATCACCTTCAAGAAGTACTCTAGATGCTAGTTTCTGATAACTTTAACATCATAAAACTGAAATGAGGTTAAGAAAGCTTTGTCTCTTAATTATCAAAACAATTTGGCAAGTATATTGTATTCTAATTCTGTTGGATTTGAGATTTGGTTATGTAATTATGAACTGAACTAGTTCCTGAATTCCTTCAGTTTCCTCAAATATATGGCTATTGTTCTCCAAATTTATGTTTAAAAATTTCCAACACCCTTCTAATTTTGAGTCACTGAGAATAAAGATTACCCTGAATGTCCTTAGAAGAAACAATGCCTGGTCCTTCTCACTACCCAGGTAGCAGTAAAATGTCAAAGACTCTGACATTTAGAGACATTATCTCGTCCTTAAAGGTGGTTTCACCAGACATCTGGTCCTGTACAGATACCAGGGGCTTAAAAACCAAATAGACAGGAGGAAAATTAACTGACATCAGAAGCTGACATATTTAGCTTAGAGAAGGTCTAAACATTTCTAAGCTTCACATATGAAAAAAATTCTGCCTGTAGTGTTACTTTGAAGAGTCTTTCAAATATCTGTAAGGTTTCAGCTGGGACAAATAGTAAATATTTCTGGTTGTATTAAACTCAAGGGACCCATAAGACTTCTTCAAAGAAAATGCATAGCCAAAAACCTCTAGTCTTCCCCAAATATGATCAAAAAAAGACTTACATAATTCCCTTGTAGGAAAACAGTAGATTTCTACCCACAAATGACTTTCTGTACACATTTCTGTGTAGTCACATATTGCTGTAATTGTGATGCAACCCACATTTCTATCTGGCCATGTCTGGGTAACCAAAACATGTTGTAAGGCCACAATAAGAAGAACAAGAAGGTAATAGTTTAGCCTGGAAAAGAGATGATCAGTAGCCAGTGGATCTGGATTTGGAAATGAAAAGGAAAGAACAATGTAAAGATTTTCCTTTTCTTTATAGGTACTATAGGCAAGATCCAAGATAGATGTCACTTGTCTTTTGCTAGTTTCTGCCAGCTCTTCCATGGATCCCATCTGTAGACTTCAAGTAAGATTTGAAGTAGAACTTAGCTATGTATATATATATATATATATATATATATATATATATATATATATATAGCAG
This sequence comes from Uropsilus gracilis, assembly GCA_004024945.1. Taxonomy (NCBI): domain Eukaryota; kingdom Metazoa; phylum Chordata; class Mammalia; order Eulipotyphla; family Talpidae; genus Uropsilus; species Uropsilus gracilis. Next base: position 19,397 of record PVHY01020767.1, read on the forward strand.
AATTTCACTAGAGGTCTTTCACTGACTTTAGATTTCCCCTTGGTGTTTAAACAAATTGTTAATATTTAACTGAGAACCCAAGAATGTCAAGAGGTGCTTACTCTAAAAAGGATCCAGTCATATGCTGCACAAAGGCAAAGACAGCAGACTCTTAGTGTGAAAGATCTTTAATAGAAATAGTGTACCTAGAGAAAGAAAAAAAGGATATTCTTAATAAGAGATTTTCAATATAATTTTCCAAAAATTACTCAACTCCTCATGGTCAAATGTCCAGTTGATAGGGTGTGCTACTCCCCCCCCCCCATTGTCACTTCTTTGAGATTGTAGATTTCAAGGACAGGTATGCTAAACTGTGAGAATGACCTTAGTTGGAATTTCCCTTTAGGGAGAGGCAGGGGGAGAAAGAAGTGAAATGGTAAAGGTGAAACAGGTTTCCTGGAAGGCAAGAAATCAGGATATATAAAGGGTGTGGAAACAAACAGAGGGATTCGGATGGAGATTTGGATTTTGATTTAGACGCAATATGGAGATTGGATAGAGAGAGGTTTAATGGAGGAGAGATGGGTATCGGCCATCTTGTAAAGATGTGAACCATGTGGACATGGCCAGGCCTGGGGGCCTGTAGCCTTTGGCTGACCCAGACTGGCAGCATGTGTGCTGAATGAAGTTAAGGAGTTTGCAGATTTTATTTATTTATTTATTTATTTGTTTGTTTGTTTATTTATTTATGTAATTTTTTAAAATATAAACAATTACATTTTGTTCTTTGGGTTACAACCTCTCTGTTACAAATTTTTTCCTCTTCCCTCCTCCCTCCGGTGCTCCCTCCATTCTCTCACACCCCACTCTTTGTTGTTTATTAGCTATGCTGAGTCCATTAGTCTCTTTCCTATGTTAGTCTTTTTTCTGGGTGAGGGACTGCATTGTTGGGTCCAGGCGCACCTTGCTGTTAGATTTTCAGTTTTAAGTTTGCATTGGGTGGCCAGGTTATATTCATTTGTGATCTGTCCATGTTTTCTTGCTGCAGGTTGTTTTCTCCAATCCCATCTCCATTGCTTTGCTGCTTTTCTTTATGGCTCTGGTGTTGGGCTTTGGGGGTCTTGCCTCCTGCCAGTGTTGGTCAAGAAATTTCTCTGAGTTCAGGCTTTGAGACTAGGTCTCGCTATTTTTGCCCATGGAACCACAGGCTCTCATTGCCCAGGGTATCACAGACTCAAGCAATTCCCAGCCTCAGCTTCCCAGGTAGCCGGGATTACAGGTGCGCGCCACCATGCCCAGCTATTTTTTGGAACTAGGTCTCGCTACGGGCCCCAGGTGGAACTCGAACCACGATCCCTATTCCCAGCCACTTCATAGGCTGAAGCTTACAGGCACGAGCCACCGTGCCCGGCCCATGAGTTCAGGGTTCTGCAAGTGGCCTTTGAAGGTTATCTCCTCTGCTTCCTTTTGCAGTTTTGGTGTGGGGCCCATTATCCCCTCTTTGGTCATCCTCTTCTCTCCCTTGATGAGGGGAGGGTGTGTTGCTCTCCTTGAATATATCTTCAAATTAAAGTCCCGGGTTTTGGCCCGGACAATGTAGAAGTGCACATGGTGACATCGTGTCTCTATTAATTATTAATCAAATCATTAATCAGGGGGGTCAATTCCAGGGCTCACCTTGGCTGGCTGGTGTGCGAGCACCATGCAGGTGACTCCATCTGCCTCTGGAGGGGGGTGGGATGGAGCCATAGGGTTCAGTCTGGAGAGGCTGTCCCCACTTGTGTGCCAGCGCCGTGCAGGTATCCCGTGCCTTCTTCGGCCCAGACATCCGCTGCCACCATGCCACACCACCAACTTTCATCCCCCTACATGGTAGGAGTGGGGCGTAGCTAGCAGTTGGACTTTGCCTCCACTCCAAGGAGCCCACACCAACAATAAGTACATCCAGATGAACTCAACCACAGAAACAGAAGAGGTGAGGAACAGCAAGAAAGACCCTAAAAACACATACATCTAAGGCAGGACTCAAAAAGAGCAAGGCAAGATCACAGAGCACTGAACTGTGAGAATAAACATGAAAGAACTATGCCTACTAGGTCACTGGGGAGCTGTGATCAAAAACCAGGCACAGAGCTGCTGTCAATAAGAAACTGCACACCCCCTTTGTCAGATGGAGGATGTCTCCAGAATGGCAGTGGCCCCACAGCAAAGCTCCTAAAAAGGAGCCATCAGCCCATGGCTGTCCCCGTCAGGGAGCAGCTCACCCAAAACATAAGGCTGGGAGTCATGTCCCCAAAACCAAAGACCTGAAACATAATGGGAAGGAGCCACAAAACAAGGCAGAAAACAACAGAAAGAACAGCCACCAAGAAACAAGAAGCATGGATACAAGCCAAAGGTGCTTGGATTGGCCTATGAAGGCAAAAATGACTTAAGGGCTAAACATGGACAAACAACCAAAAGAAAGGAGGCAAAGAGACCAGAGGGGGCATGGTGGGGTGGGGTCTTCCCATGGGGATTAATGATTATGCAATCAAGTATTGTACAAAAAAAAATCATTAATCATAATTTGATTCTGGGTCCAAAATTGAGTATCCTCTCACTTCTGTGTTTAACCATAAGCCAAATATGCTAGTTATGTTTTACATGACTATCCTTTGGTTTGAGTAATGAGAGGTCACATGTAGGACAACAGTCTTTTGGACCTGTGCTTTAAAATAAAATTGTCACTTTTGAAAAATCTTTTATCTACTATTTAATGGATTGGGGTATTTTTGTCCATTCATACACTCTCATAAGTCTGCCCTGCTTCTTCTTGCAAAATAAACAGGAAAAAAAAAAAAACCACTAAAACCACATGATTTTAATTTCCCCTAAAACTTTTATATTCTTCATTCCTGAAGGTTGATGGACAACAATCATGCTGATTACTATATGCTAAACATTGTCATAGATTGGGGCTTGAAAAGTGGAGTGGCTTAAACTTTAATTGTGGATACATATGGATTCTGTGTTGAACACATGTATGTGGAGGCAGAAGGACTGAAACAGCTACAATAATTTTAAATAACTATCAACCTAACTCTCATGTTCTGGGTATCAGCAGTAGCCTCCAGACCTTGGATTTGGGAAGGCAAGGACAGAAAAGACTAAATAACAAAGGAAGATGAAGCAACTTTCAGAGAACAAACATTTCCTTTACAACAGAGATACAGGGCATTCTGAATCATTACTTATCTGGATCTTCTTGATGTTTTCTTTTAAAGAAATATTTTAGTTCAGATAGAAGTTTTCAAGAAAGCTTCAGAGATGATACATCCTCAGTGGACTTTCATGTCCTTCCCTTGTTTCTATCAATCAGATTTTCTATCTCCCGGTGTCCATAAAGGTTATGTTCCAGTCTGATCCCACACAAATTTTAAACTGTGGAAATAACCTCAGTGCTCCATAACAAATGAATGGATCAAAAAGATGTGGTATGTCTACATAATGGGATCTACTCAGCAACCATAAAAGATAAAATACGTGCCATTTGCAGCAATGTGGATGAAGCTTGAAAGGATAGTGTTAAGTGAAATAAGTTAGAAGGATAAAAATAAAATGTTGATGGTGTAGATTTTAAAATAACAAAATTAATATTCAGATACAGTGAGGCTAAAAGAACTAGTTCTTGATAGCACAACTGAAACAAGCAGGGGGAGGGGAAGGAACAAAGAGGAAAGGAAGCACAATTTTCTATGATGGTAGAATGTAGTGAGTTGGTGGTGGGTCACTGTGGTGGTCACACCTGATGGAGATACCCCAATATAAGCTCAGTCTAAATTTAATTAATTAATTAACTGCAAAAAAGAAACTGTGAGTTTAGAAATTAAGAGGGAACTTTTTATACAAGTGTTTTATATACAAGTACAAGTGCTTCCAGGAAGCATGATCCAGGATTACATGTAGTTAGTGATGATAAAAAGTTCTTCAAAGTCTAAATTTGAAAAAAATGATAGTTTTTTTGCATATAGGAAATAAGCTTTTTAAAAATGCTATAGTATAAACTGGTACAAGTGTTTCCAGGATGTTCCAGGATGCTATGTCTGTGCTAATCAGTGGCTAATAAAAACTAATTTGGAATATAATGATTTCTATGGAAACATGTACATCCCTGAATTTGTCTGTGGAGTACAATTCTTTTCTTTTCAGCCTGTGTCATTAGTGCTGGGTACAATCTGCACAGAAGCAGCTGCCTGAGGTGACCTACTTAAGTCATTGGACATCGGATAAAATGGGAGGTGTTTGAAGAGTAAGAATTCCAGTTGTGGAATTGAAATAATAAGTTACAGCCTGTCAGGGAAAAAATGTTGTTTTTGGAATGAGATGGAGATGGGAAGGACCCAGTTCTGTTAACATCAGGATGGTGAAGTAGCTGAGCATTGACATCTTACATCGTCACTGGTGGCCAAGTAAATATCTAATTCTTATGATAAAACTTCTTCCGGGAGCCTAAATTTTTTTTTTAATTTTGTCTTTTGCTTGACTGATCAGAGGAAATTTTGTGAAAGTTGGGTAGTGTTCTGAAGACTCTCCATAAAATTTCTACTTTTCTTTTTGTGAAAGACATTATACAAATTTTGAACTAATTGATAGTTATCTGATAACTGAGCTTAATGGGAAGCATTGCTGCTTAACAGAAATGTTAACCTTAGCATATACATGAATATTAATGTCCATGTTCTAAAATGTATTGTGTGAACGTTCCAAAATGTGTGGGACGCAGCAAAAGCAATATTACGAGGAAGGTTCATAGCAATACAGGCCCAAACAACAAGAATTGAAACAGCCCAAAGAAATACTCTAATCTCCCAACTTGAGGACTTAGAAAAAGAGCAACAAAAAAACCCAAAACACAGCAGAAGACAAGAAATAACAAAAATAAAAGCGGAGATTAATGAAATAGAAACCAAAAAGACCATCGAGAAGATAAACAAAACCAAAAGCTGGTTCTTTGAAAAAATAAATAAAATTGACAAACCTCTGGCAAGGCTTACAAAGAAAAGAAGAGAGAAAACATAAATAAACAGGATCATAAACGAAAACGGAGATATTACAACAGACCCAGCAGAAATCCAAAAGATAATTAGAGACTACTACGAACATCTATATGCAAACAAATACAACAACCTGAAAGAGAGGGACAAATTCCTGGAACAATACAGTCATTCAAAATTGAACAAAGAAGAAATAGAAAACTTAAACAGGTCAATCACAAGCAGTGAAATTGAGGCAGTCATCAAAACTCTCCCTAAAAACAAGAGCCCAGGTCCTGATGGTTTTACAAATGAGTTCTACCAAACATTCAAAGAGGAACTAACACCGGTACTATTAAAAATCTTTCAAAAAATTGAGAAAGAAGGAACGCTACCAAATACCTTCTATGAAGCAAACATTACACTAATTCCAAAACCAAATAAAGATAGTGCAAAGAAAGAAAACTACAGACCAATCTCCCTAATGAACACAGATGCAAAAATTCTAAACAAAATCCTGGCAAACCGAATCCAACATTGCATAAAAAGGATCATCCATCATGACCAAGTGGGATTCATCCCAGGG
>PVHY01020768.1:0-17187 GCA_004024945.1 Uropsilus gracilis
CCAACAACGCAGTCCCTCACCCAGAGAAAAGACACTAACATGAGAAAGAGACTAATGGACTCAGCACAGCTAATAACAAAGAGTGGGGTGTGAGAGAATGGAGGGAGCACCGGAGGGAGGAGGGAGGGGGAAAAATATATAACAGAGTGGTTGTAACCCAAAGAACAAAATAAAACTACAATTAAAAAAAAATAAAATAAAGATAATGCTCCACAGACTTTGTACTGTTCCAACCAAGAAATTTGTTGTCATTCTTATCTTTATTACTCTGTACAAAAACATATTTTTTCTCTGACTGCCTTTAAAAGATTGTTTTTATTGCTAATTATAATGACATGATTATGGTATGCTATGATATGTTTTATTTATCTTGATAACTATGTACATAAAATCTGCCATTTTGATCACAACTACCTATTTCCAATACACCTTTATAACCCAGAAACTATGTACTCATCAAACAAAAATTCCTCATTCCCCTACCTCCAGGTTAGGAACCATCATTCTACTTCTGTCCTTATAAACTTGACTGTTCTAAGAGCATCAGATGAGTGGAATCATACAACATTTTTCCTTTTTGTCTGGCTTATTTCACTTAGTACAATGTCTTCAAGGTTCATCCATGTTGTGGCATATATTAACACTTCATTCTTTTTTATGGTTGAAAATATTACCTTGTAAGTATATGCCAAAATTATTGATCCATTCATCTGTTGGTGGACACTTGGTCTGTTTCCATCTTTTTGCTTTGTGAATAATGTTGCTATGATTTTCATGTACAAGTATGTATCTATATGAGTCCCTGTTTTTAATTCATTTGGGTATGTAAATAGAAATGGAATTACTGGATTACATGGTAATTAATGCTTAACTTTTTGAGGAACTGTCAAATTATTTTCCATAGCAACTATACCACTTTACACTTCCTCCAGCAATACACAATACTTCTAAATTCTCTACAGTCTCATAAAAACTTGGTATTTTCCTTTCTATGACAATGGCCTTCTAATAGATGTGAAATGGTACTCATTGTTGTTTAACTTTGCTTTTCTCTCAAGACTAGTGATGTTGAGCATTATTTTAAGTCTTCCTGACCATTTATCTATCTTTGTTGTACAAATACCTATTCAAGTCTTTTACAAATTTTTGCGTAAAATTCTACATATGCTGGGAGTTCTATGTATTCTGGATAGTAATATCTGTCAGACATATGATACATGATTTGCAAATATTTCGTTCTATTCTGTGGCTTGTCTTTTCACTTTTCTATAGTGTCCTTTGATGAGCAAAAGTTTTACATATTATTGAAGTCGAACTTACTTATTTTTATTTTGTTTCTTTTGTGGTTTTGATGTTACCACAACACCAAATTCAGGGTCATGAATATTTCTTGTTTTCTTCTAAGATTTTTATAAATTTAGCTCTTACACTAAGGTCTTTGATCCTTTGTGAGTTAACTTTTGTATATGGTGTAACTAAAGTGTTCATTTGTGAGTGTGTGTGTGTGTATCTACTTGCTCCAACACCATTTCTTGAAAAGACTGTTTCTTCCCAATGAATTGTTTTGGCATTCTTATCAAAAATCAATTTACCATTTAAGCAAGCCTGCCTGCCTGCCTGCCTTCCTCCTTCCTTGCTCCCTTCCTTCCTTCCCCTAGATCTCTCTATGTTGCCCAGGGTTTTCTCGAACCCACAGACTCAAGTGATCCCTAGCCTCAGCCTCCCAGATATCTGGGATTACAAGCACATGCCACCACACCTGGCTAAGCAAGGGTTTATTTCTGACCTCTCTATTTTACTTGTTTGTGTCTGCCTTGAAGCCAACACCACACTGTTTATATTACTATAATTTTGTAGTAAGTTTCAAAGCCAGGAAGTGTGAGATCTCCAGCTGCATTCTCATTTTCAAGATAGTTTTGATTCATTGGGGTCCCTTGAAATTCCACTTTTAGTATGATTTTTCTATTTCTGCAAAACAAAACAAAACTCTGGACATTTTACAGAGCTCACAATGAATCTGTGTTTTGATTTGGGGTATATTTTCACCATAACAATATTAAGTATTTTAGTCCATGATCACAAAATAATTTTCTATATGGTTCTTTAACTTCTTCCAGCAGTGTTTTGTAGTATTCAGTGTACAAGTTTTGTTCTTCCTTGGTTAAAGTTATTCCTAAGTGTTTTATTCTATTTTGATGCTATTATAAGTGAAATTGTTTTCTTAATTTCCTTTTGAGATTGTCCATTGCTAGTATACAAAAACACAACTAATTTTCTTATATTGATTTTGTTTCCAGACACCTTGTTAAGCTCACTTATTAGATATAACTTTTTGTGTGTGGATTCTTTAGGTTTTTCTATCTATAAAATTATGTAACAGACTGGGGATATTTATTTTTTCCTTTACAGTTTACTTTTTCTTTTTGCCTAATTGCTTTGACTAGAACTGGCAGTATTTTTTTGAACAGAAGTGATGAGAGTGGGCATCCTTGCCTTATTTCTGATCTAAGGGTAAAAGCTTTTAATCTTTTCATCATGGAGTATGATGTTAACAGTAGGTGTTTAATATATTGCCCTTTATCATATTGTTGAAGTTTCCTTCCATTCCTAGATGGAATGTTTTTATTATGAAAAGGTATTAATTTTGTCAAATGCTTTCTCTGCATCAATCGAAATGATGTTTTCCCCCCTTCATCCCATTAATGTGGTATATTACATTAATTGATTTCCATACATTGAACTACTCTTGCATTCCTACAGTTAAACCTACTTGGTCATTGTGCATAATCCTTTTAATATACTGCTGAATTTGATTTGCTAGTGTTTTGTTGTGGTTTTCACATCTATATTCATAAAGGATATCGGATTGTAGTTTTCTTGGAGTGTGTTTGTCTGGCTTTATTATCAGAATATTGTTGGCTCATTGTAAAATGAATTCAGAAGTGTTTAAATCACTACTCAATTTCGGGGGAAGAGTTTGAGAAGGATTGGTGTTAATTCTTTTCTAACTGTTGGATAGAATTTACCAGTGGAACCATATGGCCCTGAAGTTTTTCTTATTGGAAAGTTTTTGATTACTGATTCAGTATCCTTATCTAACCAGATTTCCTGAATTTTCCCCCTAGTCAGAGTTTGTATTTTGATAGTTTTTATGTTTTTATGAATTTATTTTGTCTATGTTATCCCAGCTTCACCCTGGGCCAGCCACCTTTGTGATTGTGATGCTTCCCCTGCCAGGTAAGTATGGAATGCTGGATTGTTATATGAATCATTCCTGTGGACATTCAACAGGTTAACTAGGTGGGAATGAAATTGGAGTTACAGACAGAGGGATGAGGACAGCAAAGGGTCTGGAGAAATAATTTAGCAAAGGCTTGAGAAAATTGTAAAGTATCTTTTTTTTTCTTTTTATTGAAGTGACATTACTTTCTAGCACTATATAGAAACCATATAGGCTCACCTCCAACAATCATATCTCATGCCACACCTACCACCAAACTCCAGTCACCATCTGCCACTAATCAACAAACTCCTTCTACCCATTCCTTACTCACTGTTTTGTTTTCTGAGTTTAAAAGCTTGTTTTTATTTTCTTTGTTTGAGTGCTTTTAAAAAAATTTGTATTCCATAAATGGGTGAAATCACACCATATTTATCTTTTTCCTTTTGATTTTTTTTCACTTAGTATAATCCACTCAAGGTCCATCCATGTTGTTGAAAATTGCAAGATTTTTTTTTCTTAATGATCTAGATTTTCTTGTGTCATTGTTCATTTTTATGCAGTAATGGGTTAAAATTGCAAGACTTTATCTTTTTATGACCATGTAGTATTTGTGTGCATATGCGTGTGTACCACATTTTCTTTATCCATTCATCCATCCTCAAGCACTTGGGTTGTTACCATACCGTGGCTATTGTAACTTATACTGCAGAGAACCTAGGGCTACATATAGGTTGTGTTTTCCTATTCTTTGGTAATTACACAGAGGTGAGGTCATTTGGATCACATGACAGTTCTATTTTTAATTGTTTGAGGAACCTCTGTACTGTTTTTCACAGCAGTGGCTGTACCAATTTACATTTTCACCAATAGTGCATAAGGGTTCCTTCTTCACATCTTTACCAACAATTATTATTTTTTGACTTTTTGATAATTGCACTCTCTAACTAAAATGCTGTCATTACAATGTCTGAAGTCATGATCCAAAAGGCCATTTTTTTTCTGTAGCTATCAGATAGCTATGCTTGAGTCTGTGGTACCCCAGGCAACATGAGCCTGTGGTTTCACAGGCAAAAATAGTGAGACCTAGTCTCAAAATGAAACAAAACAAAATTAAAAAAAAACAGATAGCTATGCATTTACCATTATTTATATCCTTCCTAATCTTGCTAGTCAATTCTTTGTGAGGTACCAGGAACATAGAAAATTCAGAATGTCTCAAAGATTCTGTAGCATACTCATTCTAGATTCACAATTTGGGAAAACAGTATCACATCACATCACCACATTTCAACATCATATTACATACAATATTTAATTTCTGTAGAAAAAAGGCAAAAATGAAAATATGTAAAAATGTATGTGGTCAAGAATAAGTTTCCCTTAATCCTCTATCTCCCAATTCTCTTTCCTTCCCCAGAGACAACCACAGTTATCACTTTCTTGTATATCCTTATAAAAACAGTTTATGCAATTACCAACACATTTCTATTTACGTACTTATCTATATTTCTTTCTTTCTTTTTTTTTTTTTGAGACTAGGTCTTGCTATTTTTGCCCGTGGAACCGCAGACTCTTGTTGCCCGGGGTACCACAGACTCAAGCAATCCCCAACCTCAGCTTCCCAGGTAGCTGGGATGACAGGCGCACGCCACCACGCCCAGCTATTTTTTTGGAACTAGGTCTCGCTACGGACCCCAGGTGGGACTCGAACTGCGATCCCTAGCCCCGGCCGCTTCATAGGCTGAAGCTTACAAGCACGAGCCACCGTGCCCGGCTATATTTCTTTAAAAAGCACAAATTGTACCATTACAAGTTGTACCACTATTTTGTCTCACCTTTTCCACTTAATAGTATTATCCTGGAGATCTTCCCAAGATATTTCACATAGAGTTGCCCATTGTTTTTGTGACTTCTAGTTGCACCATAATTGATTTAATTGGTCTCTTACTGGTAGACTTTTTGTTTCTAACTTGTTCTTGTGAACAATGTTTCAGTGATGGTTTTGTGTATTTGTCATTTAAAACATATATTTACAGAATAAATATAAAATAAATATAGAATAAGTAAATATAGACTAAATCTCTTGAAGTAGAATTTCTAGATTGAATAGTATGGGCACTAACCCTTCAGACTGGCCATGAGAAGGCTCTATCTAGTCATCTCTTGAATACAGTGGCAGCAAGCCATCAGCTTCCTCAGAGTCTCTGATACTGTTTCCAGGAGTAATTGCTTCCATTTCTTTGTTTCCACTTACAGAACCCTCCCTCGTCTTCTGTAGAGTATGTGGCAAAACATCATGACTAGTAGAGCCTTATAATTCCTTTATGGCAAATGCTTAATATCTATGACATATGTGGCTGATTCAATGTTTTTTTCTTTCCTCTTTCTGCTTGTCATTATAACCTTGGTTATGGAAATCCTCTGCTGTCCTGGCATCTTCCTTTTCCCTTTTCTCTTTCTTTCACTTCTTTAACTTCTTACTCCTCACCCCATTCCTTATTCTTCTTTCCATTTCCCTTTTCTTTCTCCTCTTCTCTTCTCTTTCTCTTATGTGATGGTCATTTGATATCCCAACTTGACTCAGCTACAGGCTCCAATTATTGAATCAAATCAATCTTGTTTTTGCTGTGAAGGTATTTTGTAGATGTGATTAAAGTCTACAACCAGCTGACTTTAAGCAAGGGAGATTATCCTAGATAGTCTCAGTGGGCCTGATTTAATTTGTGGAAAGGCTTTGAAAGCAGAGTCAAGGCTTCCTTGATGAGGAAATTCCTCCCATGAATAGAAGGTTCATCCTGTGCCTCAGAGTTCCAGCCTATCTTTGTGACAGTCCTGTGGATGATGGACTTGCCTAAGAGACCTCACAACTATATAAGCCAATTTCCAACAATATCTTTTAATATATATCCCCCACTGGCTCTTTTTCCCTAGTTGAACTCTCACAGACAAATCCTTTAAAGCATTGTCTCCATGTAGTCTGGGAAGTCCTCACTCCACTGACAAGCATAGGCAGAAAATCCCCTAGTACTTTTTCCTGAACCATAAGGGGATAGACCAATTTCATTTTTTTAAATTTTTATTTATTTTTATTCTTTAAATCACAACCTCAGTAAATGGTTTTTGGGATACCCTCCTCTCTGGTGCCCCACCATTCTCTCACACCCTGCTCTTTGTTGTTTGCTAGTCTGTGTTAAGTCCATTAGTCTCTTTCTTTCCTGTGGCAGTGTTCTTTCACTGGGTGAGGGACTGTGTTAGAACCAGGTGAGCCTTGATGATAGATTTTCAGTCTTAAGTTTGTGTTGGGCATACAGTCTATATTTATTTGTAGTCTTTCCATGCTTTCTCGTTGGAGGCTGTCTTCTCCAATCCCAACTCTGTTGTTTTCCTTCTTCACCTTATGGTTCTGGCATCAGATTTAGGGGGTCTCATCCCCTGCCAGTGTCAGTGAAGAAGTTTCTCTGTGGATATAGGCATTTGTGATTGGTCATTGTAGATCATCTCTTCTGCCTCAGTTTGCAGCTTTGCTGTAGGCCGATGCCCCTAGTCTTTGGCCTTCCTTTACGCTCCCGTGGTGTGGGGAGGGGTGCCTTGCTCTCTTAGAAGACATCTCCAAAATGAGGTCTTGGGTCTTCCAGACCCATTGAGTGCATAGGTGTACTTCATGACATTGTATTTCCATAGATGTTTCTCCTGTCTCGCATGCGTTAGTTCTTTCAATTGTCCACCTGCTTTGTCCAGCTCAGGCTTGTGGGCTGGATTTTTACCTGGCTCCTCACCCGTTTTATGATGGGGTTTGTGTATATATGTTTTTGCTCCTCCTAAAGACTAGCTGGAGTGAGAGTGAAATGGAAGGGGCACTCCTCTGTCCCCCTGCCCTCCCCCTCATCCACCTGTGCACCAGTACCTCCCTGCATGGGGGCAGCACCCAGATGGCCATGCATGTGCCGTCCCAAGCGCCCCTTGGACTGGGGGCTGGGGGCAACCTGCCTCAGTCAAACTGGGCTGCAGATGACTGCCCCGTGCAACAACAACCTTCTGTTGGTGGATGGGGCTAAAACCCTACCCAGTCCCCCCTCCCAGACTCTCCAGGCTTGGAGGGGCTTACCCAGGTGTCTTCACCTTTGCTCCCTGCTGGCTGTGGCAACCTGGAGGAGGTGTGGCACCTCTCACCTGAACCTGGGGTGGAAGGGGCAGAGCCCTGGGCTTCAGGGAGACAGCCAGGGTGACCCGGTTACTCCCAGGGGGGGAGCAGCTGGCCTGCACCCCACTGTGCCCTCTGTATGAGAGGATGCAACCTCACCAAGGCCTCCCATCCAGGTGTAGCAACCTCAATAGACCAATTTCAATAAATTCTTACAAAGATGTCAATCCCTCTTGTAGGAAGGAAAACATTCTGCAGGTCTGAGGAAAGGTCCTCTAGTGTCAGTAAGAGAGAAATCCCCTGTGTGGAATTCTAAATAATTCATGTAGATGCTCTGCCCACAAGGAGGTAGAGTATTCTCATTTCTTAAGAATGGGTGTGCACATATCATCAGGGAAATACAAATCAATACCATGAAGAGACACCACCCTACTTCTGTGAGAATGGCCCATATAAAAAAAGAAGAAAAAAAAAAGAACAGACAACAAATCTTGGCAAAGGTGTGGAGAAAAAGTAACCCCCATACACTGTTGATGGGAATGTAGAGTGGCCAGCCTCTAGAGAAAACAGTATGGAAATATCAAAATATTAAAAGTAGATCTACTGTATGATCCAGCAATTCCACTCCTAGGTACCCAAAGAATACAAAATCAACTAGTTCAAAGGTATATATGCATATCTATGAAGTGTTGTTTACAAAAGTCAAGCCATGAAGACAATGTAAATGTCCATCAAGAGAGCATTGGATTAAGAAGATATGTTATAAATACACAATGGAATACTACTCAGATATATTATATATATGTGATATTTGTGATAACATAGGTGGAACCAGAGAGGACTATACTAAGTGAAATAAGTCAGAAGGAGAAAGACAGATAATAGATGAATTCACAGAGAAAGCAAAAAATCAACAACAGAAAAAAAAAAAGGAATTGACACAAAACTAAACTGAAATAAACCCTAAAAATTAACTGCAGAATTCAGGTTACTAGGGGTGGAGGTAGGAACAAAGAAGGGAAGAGACACAGGGTCTATGGTAAAGAACTATGGGTACTTAGGTGGTAGGCATTGGGGGTTGACATATATCTGAGGAGGTGTGAACCTCCTTGTTATAGTATTTGGTTTAGAGCATTGTAAACCAATATTACCACAATAAAAGGACGTGAAAAGAAAAAAAGATTGAGTGTGTATCGTGACAAATACTACCTTAGACAGGTGGTCAAGATCAATGCCACCAGTGAGGAAGTCATGCTGTGTGTGTGCATGCTGTGATGCAATGAAAATGACACCTTCCCTCTACGATCTTCTTCTCCCAACCTTAATCTCAGTCTAATCATGACAAAACATCAGAACAACTCTGAGGGACATTGTACAAAACATCTGGCTAGCACTCCTCAAAACTATCAAGATTATTGAAAGCAAGAAAAGTCTAACAAATTTTCACAGCCAAGAGATGTCTAAGGAGACAAGATGGCTAAATAGAATGTGGTCTCCTGGATGGAATTTTGGAACAGAAAAAGAACATTAAATAAAAAACAAAGTTGGTGGGGGTAGGGTGAGTTCTGCAGCACTGGCGTCTTGTGGTCTAAGAGTCTTGGGTTGGGGGACCTAGCCTACTCCCTTATGTGGGGGTTAGGGGGTGCTGGGCAGCCTCTGCCAGAGGTCCTAAGCTGGGAGAGGGGATTAGTGGGCCCCACCTTCCAGGCCCTTCCCTGATCCAAGCCCAGCTGTGAGTAGGGCCTGAGGTCCTTTCAGAATGCTTGGGCTTTGGGGAGGCTGCCAGCACACCCTTGTCATGACCGAGTCTGTAGGCAAGGTGGGGGTAAGATAAATTTGGCACCACTGGGGTCTCATGCTCTTGGGATCTAGGAATCTCGGGGTTGGGAGATCTGGCCTCCTACCTTTTGATGTCTGGGGTAGGGACTGGACACCTCTGCCATGGGCTTGGGGAGGGATCCCCCTCTGGTTTACTCCAACCTCAATTAGACCTACACTAGGAATGGAAAAAAAAGAACATTCTTCAGCTGCATATGTAAAGGAGAAGAAAGGAAGTAATAATTGCCTTGTATGCACTCACTATCTAGATAAGACCCAAACAACATGGTCAGAACCACTGAAACAAGACCATGAGACTAGCAATTGTGGTGACCTATCACAGATTTCTACCTACTTCATCTCCACGTTTGGGGAACCAAACCCCTGACCCAGAGTTTTGTGCAATGTGAGTGAGACTTCCTCCTTTACCAACCAATGGGGGAAGAAAGCCACAGAGATATGGCTATGGCCCATGGTAGAACTGCAAACATGAGCGAGGAGAGGAGCTGGACCTGTCACCTGGTTCAACTGGGGAAGTCTTTCCCCAGCAGGGAACTTCTCCACTGCCAGTGGCTGAGAGTTGGGCTCCCAACCCAAGGTATCAGAGCTGTATGGCACAGAAGCAGCACCATGTGACAGACACCGGAATGGAGGAGATAACCAGCATAAAAGAGGAGGCATGGAACCCTGCAAACACATGGATCTGGAGAAAAAGAGATAGTCTTCTTCATCATAGGAAGCACTACAATAAAGGAGCCTGGGGAACCACACCAAGCAACTGCCCTACAAGAGGTTCCTGACGTGCTTGGTCTGACTCCTGGAGATCTGAGCAGCCTGGTCTGTTGTGATCCAGGAGTGCAAGTCCTTACCCAGGAAAAAGGACATTATTCAAAAAAAAGGAAATGCCTGTGCACCAAGCTTGGACCAATGACTTGCAACAGGAGGAGTTGGAGTGGTCAGAGGCAGAGAGGGAGAAAAGGGGAGTAAGATAGGTGTATAGGGTTACAATATGGAAGGGAGGGCCATATCCAAGGAGAACAATGACCATACTAATAATGATAGCATAACTAATGTTGTTTGAAAATTAGAAAATAAAATAAATAAAAACCAAGAAAAGCAGAATAAAGTATAAACTTCAATTAATAGCTATGTATCAATATTCATTAATTATAATAAATGTACCTTTTTTTAAGATTAGGTCTCACTATTTTTGCTGTAGAACCGCAGGCTCATGTTGCCCAGGGTACCATAGACTCAAGCAATCCCCAGCCTCAGCTTCCCAAGTAGCTGGGATTATAGGCGCTCACCACCACGCCCAGCTATAATTTTTTGGAACTAGGTCTCTCTACGTTCCCCCAGCGGGACTCGAACTGTGATCCTTGGCCCTGGCTGCGGCTTCCTAGGCTGCCGTTTACAGGCATGCGCTACCATGCCCGGCCTCTAAATGTACCATAGATAAAGATATAGATATAGATATATATTTTTTTGAGACTAGGTCTCGCTATTTTTGCCCATGGAACCACAGGCTCACGTTGCCCAGGGTACCACGGACTTCCCAGGTAGCTGGAATTACAGGCACGTGCCACCACGTCCAGCTATTTTTTTGGAACTAGGTCTCGCTGTGTTGCCCCAAGTGGGACTCGAACCACAATCCCTAGCCTCAGCCGCTTCATAGGCTGAAGCTTACAGGCACGAGCCACTGTGCCTGGCTTAAATGTACCATATTAATGTAAGATGCTGATATAGGAGAGATTGGGTATTGGCTATATGGGAACTCTGTACTGCTGTTTATTATCCTGTAGCCCAATTGCAACTTGTGTGTGCAGACTTCTCTAGACCAACAAATTTCAGACAGTGCTACAGACCGACCGGGCGAGGGTGCAGGCCGCGGATGACCAGAGTTTAGCTGGGCAGGAAAGACACAGGAGCCGGCGATTGGCAAATAGACACACACTTAAGGGGTGATGAATCTGCTGCGATTTATTTGAGGTTTTTGTGGATATATATAGTGTTTTAGGCGATTACATCAGCATTTTATGAGTATATGCGATTAACATATCAACAGATTGCAGATTTATCCTAGGTGTAACTTAAACATTTTAACTAACAACATAGTTTCCAAAAGCATCCCAAAATAATCTTTTACTTTGTTATCCCTTTACTGAGACTCTACCAAGGTAAATCGGATTTGCTTTGAAACTTAAACATTTTAACATAACGTTTTTAAAGGCATTTTAAAACAATCTTTTGTTATTTTTTTACTGAGACTCCACCAAGGTAAGTAGGATTTGCTTTGACTTTTTTAGGGAAATACCCTGACCGCAGGGCTGCTTAGAATTGTTTAGTAAATCAGAGGATGACCTCAACAATTCCCTTGCCTGGGGTCTGGGGGCAACGCCCTAAAGGTTCCCTTGTGAAGGTTAGCTCCCAGAAACACCCCTCCTGTGGGGGCAGAGAGCTTCGCCCATGGGTGCTTTTGCCCCATGGGTCCCCCATTTTAGGTTAGCTCCCACAAGACAGCAGCATGTGCCTTGTCCAAGATGTCCGAGAATTCAACTCAGTTTCTATACTGTCTACCCAGTGATAACATCAGACTCCTCAGAAGTGGGCACAGTCTCCCAGGCCTGCCCTCCACTTCAGACACCATTTGCAAACCCATTCACAAGCCAGTTGCGAACTTTGCTTGGTGCTACGTATGAGAGGTTCCTGTGATGGCCTCCTTAGACTTTCAGTGCCAGTCCCAAGCCTAGATTGTTACCTGAATGGTGCTGCTAAGCAACTGGCTGTAGATCAGAGTTTCCCAGGATGCCCCTCTCAGATTTCATTAATCTTCTAGCAATAATTCACAGAAGTCAGGAAACCAATTTATTATAATTACTCTAGATCCCCAATTTATCACGTAGTGTATAACTCATGAACAGGTAGATGGATGAAATACATAGGGTAAGATAAGGGCGAAATGCAAGGAGTGTCTATACTCTATTTAGGCATCATTTTCCCCAAATTTCAGGTGATCATCAACCTGAAGCTCTGAAGCCCTCTCCATTTGGTTTTTATCAAGGCTTCTTTACTTAGGCATGACTACCTCATTGGCCTTTGGCAATTGAACTCAACCTCTAGGCTCTCTCCCTTAGCAGGAAAGCAGGGGACTGAAGGTCCCACCTTCTGTTCTCAATGGTTTCCCTGGCAACCAACCCCCAACCCTTCACTATTGGTATTTTCCAAATGTAATTTTAATTAACTTAACAAGAGACCCCTTTATCACTTTCAACACTTAGAAAATACCGAGATTTTGGGAAACTGTGAGCCTGAAACTATGGATGGTAACCAAACAATCTATGAGAAATATATTTTGGTCATCTGAATGACCAAATATATATATGGTTGCAACTGTCTTCTCCATTTTTTGTAAATATAAGACTGCTCTTAAAAAAAGTTCATATAGACAGTGAACAGATCAGTGGTTGCCAGAGGCTGAGTAGGTGGAACTATTTAGGATAGTGAAACTATACCATATGATGCTGTAACAGTGAATAAATACTATACATTTGTCAAGATCCATAGAATGTGCAACACACACTCAATTCGAGTCATAGGACAGGGGGACAAGGTGTTCCAGTCAGAGTAGTGCAGGGAGGGGGAGCCTCAGAAGAATTGGGGAGATTCTGGAGATAAGGGCAGTAAATTCAAAAGGGGATAATAAGGCATTCTCTGAACAAGGATAGTAAATTCTAACAAGACATCCTTGGACAAGGGCAATAAAATGAAGAAAGCTCTAATATTAGGGCTGGCAAGTAGGATGTAATTCTGGGCACAGATGCATTAACGCATTAAGAGGTAATGAGACCAGAGAGAAAAGAACCAATTGCAAACACTAATAAGAACTTATAATAATTAGGGAGAGACAAAGTTTCCTAGACCCAAATTCACTTAAGGGCAACTTTTGCCCCTCCCACGCACCTTTGCCCTGGGAGTTCTTCTTTATTTCTATTTTCTAAGTAAACTTTCCTCTTGCTTGCTTATCTTAGCATCTATGATTTTCCTTCTGTGGCTTCATAATCACTAGAACACTCAAGTGTTTAAGGTGATTAAGACTTAACACATCAGAGTTGGATTCCAATCAGAGAACTAGACCTGTAAACCTCTAAGGTAACAAATATAAACTATGTCTATGTAAACGATAGACTAATAGAATACAATAAGTAATTCATTAATTGTAACAAATGTACCACACTATTACAAGATATTCGTAATTGAGAAGTGTGGGAGAGACAGTGAGGGTAGAGCGAGCAGGTAGAGTATATGGAAGTTTATGTAATATTTGCTCAATTATTCTGCAAAGCTAAAACTGTTAAAAAGTCTACTAAAATAAACATGTGGACAAAGAACTTAGACCTATCTCCAAAGTAGGTATACAAATGGCCAATATATATATATGGAAAGGTGTTCCACATCACTAGTCATTGGCCAAATATAAATCAAGCCCACAATGACATACATTTTGCCTGCTAGGATGGTATAATTTTTTTATATTTTATTTTATTTTTGGATTTAATACAATGTATGATTGTTGATCCCCATGGGAATGCCCCCCCCCCCATCTCGGCCACCCTCCTCTCTGGTCACCATCTCCTTTCTTACTGCTGTTTGTCCATGTTTGGCCTTTTGGTCTTTTTGTTTCCTGGAACTATGTCCTAATCCTGGGTGAAGATGTGCTTTCTTGGTCCATAGTATACAGTGCTACTTATTACTTATATTTCTAGTCCCTATTTTTCATTCAAAGGCCAATTTGAACTCATTTGGTTTGATTCAGTGCCTCCTTGTTCTTGGTGGCCATCACTTCCATTCTGTTTTCTGTCCCATTTTGTTGCTTCTTTGCTATGTATTTCAGGTCTTTGGCCTAGGGAACCCAACTCCCAGCCTTTTTTTTTTTTTTTTTGGTAGAGAGGTTCCTTGATGGGGACATCCATGCATGGATGGTAGGTTTGACTGGTCTCCTCAGTTTTGGTTTGCAGCTCTACTGTGGCATCACTGTCATATTTCTGCGGCCTTCCTCCCCATGCAGAAATGGGGTGTGCTTTGCTGTTGCTGAAGGAGTCTCTGAACCGGGACTTTGGTTCCCAACTCCCTGGTGACGTTGTAGGTATAATTCTGTCCTAGGTAGCCTCTTTACTTGGTATCACAGTCCAGTGTTCAATTGTTCTTTCCATGCTCTTTGAGTCCAGCCCAGGTGGTGTGTGTTTTCAGAACCTTTTTTCTTATCCCTTACATCTTCTGTATTTGTGGTTGTGCTAAACCATTAAGTTTTGCTTATTACCGATGAGGGCTGACTGAACAGAGGGGGTTAATGGCTCACCCCACACACACACACACACACTCAGCCTGCCTTTTGGAAGGCAGCTATGCTCACCACTATACCACCAACGCCTCTTCAGCCTGCCTTTTGGAAGGATTTGGGTGTGCGGTGGTGCCCATGCACCGGTCCACCCAGCACTCCCCAGGTGAAC
The DNA here is from genome assembly GCA_004024945.1 of Uropsilus gracilis. Taxonomy (NCBI): domain Eukaryota; kingdom Metazoa; phylum Chordata; class Mammalia; order Eulipotyphla; family Talpidae; genus Uropsilus; species Uropsilus gracilis. The sequence goes on from PVHY01020768.1 coordinate 14,690, forward strand.
CCCAGCCCCATCCTATCCAGGATAGCTACAATTTTTTTAAAAAAGGAAAATAACAAATGGTGAAGTTGTGGGGAAACTGGAACCCTTCCGCTGTTGGTGTAAAATGGTGTGGAAAACAAATAGGTTTTTACTCAAAAAAAGTTAAAAAAATACTTTTTATTATATGATGCAGTAATTCTACTTGGAGGTATTTACCCAAAAGAATGGAAAATGGGTATTCAAACTGTTACCAAATTAGGACCTCAGGGAACCAGGAAACAGTGGTTAGGACAGTCAATTCTAGGCCCCCAAAATAGCTAGAAACAGAAGGTTGAGGCAGTTCATTGCTGACTCATAGTGGGGTGGTTAGGATAGCTCATTGATTTACTCAAAAGCAAGATTCTCCAACTGTATTCACACACACACACACACACATTTCAGTCCATCTAGATAACCATATTCCAATCACCCCTTTCTGATGTGAACAGCTCAGTTGTGTTTAAAAACTCAGAGAACATGCAACCCAATGTCTCCAACACTCAGCAGGTTCCTTTGTTTACTTTTGATCTTTAAAAAGAAAACACCTCAGGTTTCCCTCCCTGACCTCCAGCCGGTGTGGGGAATGCACCCTCTTTGCCTACATTATCAACCTGGACAAGGTGGAGCACCTGGGGTTCCTCAGCACATCACAAACTCCAACAGCACAGGCAGATAAGCTACATAGCAACCAGCCACTGTCCACCACTCCACCCACTATGAATTGGAGTCACAGACCGAAAGGTCCCTCCTCCAAGCCAGGGGAAGGGCTCTTGAGACCCTCTGGTCAAGACTGAAAAGAGGCTGGGCACGGTGGCGCCTGCCTGTAAGCTTCAGCCTATGAAGCGGCCGGGGCCAGGGATCACAGTTCGAGTCCCGCCTGGGGCCGTAGCGAGACCTAGTTCCAAAAAACTAGCTGGGCGTGGTGGTGCGCGCCTGTGATCCCAGCTACCTGGGAAGCTGAGACTGTGGATTGCATGAGTCTGTGGTACTCTGGGCAACGAGAGCCTGCAGTTCCACGGACAAAAATAGCGAGACCTAGTCTCAAAAAAAAAAAAAAAAAAAAAAAGCTGGGCACGGTGGCTCGTGCCTCGTGCCTGTAAGCTTCAGCCTATGAAGCGGCCGGGGCTAGGGATCGCGGTTCGAGTGCTGCCTGGAGCTCGTAGAGAGACCTAGTTCCAAAAAACTAGCTGGGCGTCGTGGCGCGCGCCTGTAATCCCAGCTACCTGGGAAGCTGAGGCTGGGGGTTGCTTGAGTCTGTGGTACCCCGGGCAACGGGAGCCTGCATTTCCACGGACAAAATTAGAGAGACCTAGTCTCGAAAAAAAAAAAAAAAAGAGGCTTGCCAAATAGCGGTAGCCCTACAGCAAAGCCCCAACAGAGGAGACCTACCATCAGCTGATGGCTGTCCCTTCGAGGATCTGCTCTTCCAAAACATACTGCTGGGAGTCATGGCCCCAAAGCCAATGACCTGAAGCATGCAATAAAATGTTGCACAAACTGTGGAGATGAGACCCACCAAGAAACAAAAAACAATCATACAAGCCAAAGATGCTCCAAAAGCACTGCAGGAGAGATAAACAGCACGCTCTACCAAGTCCCAGGAAATCGCACCCTCACCAAGGATAAGGAAAATGGATCCAGAAAAGAAAAAAAAAGACTAAAGCGCTAAACATGGACAAACAAGAAAAAGAAAGGAGGCAAAGTGAACAGGGGGGATGTGGTGTGGTGGGGTATTCCCATGGAGATCAGCAATTATACAATCATGTATTGTAAAAAATGCAAAAATAAAATTAAAAAATGATTGAAAACAAAAAACAAAACTTGTACACAAATGTTCATAATAGCACAATTGTGAAAAAGTAGAAATAACCAATAAGGGGAGACAACCCAAATGGCCATCAGTGACTGAGTGGTTATATAAGTTGTGGTATATTCATACAATGAGATGTTATTAATTACAAAAAAATAATACAACATGAATGAACCCAGAAAACATGACACTAAGTGAAAAAAGACACAAAAGGTTAAATATTGCTTGATTCTATTTTTATTAAATATCCACATTAGATAAATCCATGGAGACCAAACAGCCTAGTAGTTGCCAGGTGCTAGAGGGGGTTAGAGGGAGGTAAATGGGTCTACTTAATGGGTATGGGGTTTCACATTTCATAAAAATATTTTGGATAGGTAAAGATAATAGTTACATAACATTGTTAATATACTATATGCCACTTAATTGTACACTTGAAAATGGTTAATTTTATGTTATGTGAATTTTGCCTCAACCTGAAAAAAAAAAAAGGAATGTGTAAAGTGCATAGAGGATGGAACCCCAACCACATTTTTTAGGAGAGATTCAGAAGATGGGAGGATGGGAAGATTTAAAGAAACTTTCATAGAAGTAATATTTAAATTAAGTTGAGTCAACCAATGTATTTATTAATTACCATTTTTGTGTATAAACTAAATGAGATTCTATT
>PVHY01020769.1:0-24970 GCA_004024945.1 Uropsilus gracilis
TACCCAGCTATTTTTTGGAACTAGGTCTCACTATACGGGCCCCAGGCGGGACTCGAACCGCGATCCCTAGCCCCTGCCGCTTCATAGGCTGAAGCTTACAAGCACGAGCCACCGTGCCCGGCCCCTAACCATAGTTTTTAACATTCTTTATGTTTAATCATATAACCATATATTTAACAATTTCAAAGGGTAGGATAGCCGGGCACGGTGGCTTGTGCCTGTAAGCTTCAGCCTATGAAGCGGCCGGGCCTAGGGATCACAGTTTGAGTCCCGCCTAGGGCCCGTAGCGACACCTAGTTCCAAAAAATAGCTGGACGTGGTGGCGCACGCCTGTCATCCCAGCTACCTGGGAAGCTGAGACTGGGGATTGCTTGAGTCTGTGGTACCCCGGGCAACGAGAGCCTGTGGTTCCACAGGCAAATATAGCAAGACCCAGTTTCAAAAAAAAAAACCAAAGGGTAGGACAAATTCTCTCTCTTGGCCTGGGCACAGAGGCGTGTGCCTTTAATCACAGCCCGGATGGGAGGCCAAGACTGGGAATCGCTGAGTCCGCGAGTTCGAGACCTGCCTGGGACAACATAGCAAGACCTAGTCTCAAAAAATAGCTGGGCGTGGTGGTATGTGGCTGTTATCCCAGCTACCTGGGAGGCTGAGGCTGGGGAATCACTTGAGTCTGGGGTACCCTAGTCAACAAGTCTGCGGTTTCCTAGGAAACATAGTGAGACCTAGTCTCCAAAAAAAAAAAAAAAAATTCTCCCTTTTTCTGTCCTTAAAGTCTCACCTGGCACTATCTTTTGTAAATGGGACTTCATGACTCAGCACTGAGTCAATGGGGGCCTTGAAGGCACATTTCCAGTCCACACCCTGAAGATTTTAATTCAGTAAGAACTGGGATGGAACAGGATCAAGGAAGATGCATTTTCAAAGGCTCCCCTGATGACTCTAATGCTGTGGTCCACAGGAACACTTTCTGTGATAGGAAATATCTGACATGTTTCTAATTGCCAGCTATGCCTTCTGACAGCTACTGGGCAGGACATGGTGACTGGTAAAAGTACTGGGCTCTTCCCCCCAAGAATGGTTTCAAGATTGTGATCTCACCTTGATGATGTAGTCTCTCTGGCTCTTGCTCTAATGGATGGGGTAACAGGGTGACCTCTGACCAACACTCAGCCGAGAAATGAGGTCCTCAGTCCAACCACCTGAGACAGTAAATCTTACTGACAATCACTGAATAAACCAAGTCCTTCCCACTTGAACCTGAAAATGATATGATCCTCACGAACAAGTTGATTATAGCCTTTAGAGACCCTGAAGTAGCTCAGTAGGGCCCAGATTCCTGAACCACAGAAATTGACACAGTCTGTATGTGTTGTTTCAAATCACTGTTGGAGGGTGATTTGTTACATAGCAACAGATAACTAATATACTGCTGCAACTTATCCTTTCCTTCTATCTATCATAGAAGAAATTTCCAGATTGGAGATTTACCTAAGTAGAGACTTCTAATCTCTCTTCTAACAGGATTTCATGAAATACCAGCTATAGACATTGTCTCTGCTCTTCTTGTACATAAAGATGTGTACCAGTTCAGTTGTTTACAGCTTCAGAGACTTTGGTTTGATCTTTTAAGAGACCTCTGTTTGATGTGAATGAATTCTGAATTCTCATGAAGGCAGGTTCTCTTACCATAGTTGTTCTAAAATCATCTAAGATGATCAGCATGTGAGATCAGCAAGAAGTATTAAGCTTCTTGGTTGGGAAGATTCTCTTGGTGTCCTGGACTTGATTATACAAGGAATCCTTAAATCCTGAACCAAATTTTATGGGTCAAAAACTGAGCTACGAATAATCTTCTCTTCCCCCTTCTCACTCCCACCCCAATGCCCTGGCAGCCAAAACCCCACCTTTGCATACCAAAGACAAATTACATTTGCATGTCCTTGGGACTGTGAATAGTTCCACTCCCTCTCTGGGTATTAAGTCAGATAGCAACAGCTCAGTTCAGGCTAGACTTAGAACTGTCCCACAGAAACTAGAACTAGAGGTCAGGGAAGTTATGGAAGATTTAGCTGACTTCAGCTTACAGAAAATGAGACACTATGTTCAAGAGAAAAATTGGGGCATATGGTAAGAAAGGGAGGGACAGGTTCAAAGCACTAGAAATTCACAAACTGCTACACATAGGAGGATATGGGTGGAAGAAGGGGTTTATTTCAGAGGTAGAGAATAAGAATCAAGATGCAACAGGTTCACACAAGTAAGAATGCCTAAAACAAGGTCCCATCCACCCAGCCTCCCCCCTCCCTTATGTGGGGGGGGGCACTGGGCAGCCTCTGCTGATGAGCTTGGGTGGGGGGGAGAGGGGGGGGTGTCCCCCTCTGGTTTACTTACACCTCAATCAGACTTGCACTAAGAAAGAGAAAACCAACAACCCAGTTGCAGACATCCAGGAGAGGAAAGGAGCAAATAATGACTTGAGTACACTCATCACCTGGGTAGGACCAGAAGTAAGCATGGTTGGAACTGCAAGAGACAAGACTGAGAGACTATTGTGGTGACCTGTCACAGAGCTCCACCTACAATGTCTCTAGGACTGAGGAGTCAAGTCCCTGGTTCAGAGATGTGTGCAACGTGTCCACTCCAACAATGGGAGGAAAGCTAAATAGGTATGGCTGCGGTCCATGCCAGATCTGTAAATCACTCAAAAGGAGAGGAACTAAACCAACCACCTGATGGGAGTCTGTCCCCACCGGGAAACGTATCCCACTGACAATGGCAGGGAGTTGGGTTCCCAACCCAGGATATCAGAACTATACAGGACAGAAGCAGCACCAAGGGACAGACACCAGCAAGCCAACACAGCTGTGACCTACACACAGGAAGTGTCACAACAAAAGAGTTTGGAGAACCATGCCATACACCTACCCTATGAGAGGTTCCTGACATGCAAGGCCTGGTTACCTGCCTCAGAGAAAACCCTGGAGAGCCCAGCAGCCTGAACTGCTGCATTCCAGGAGCATGGGTTCTCACCCAGGAAAAGAGGACATTACTCTAGGAAAAAGATATCAGTGAACTAAGCATCAACCTACAATGAGAGAGGGTTTGGAGTATCTGGAAAGGGGAAGGGGGGAAAGGGAGGAGAGAGGATGATATAGGCCACACAGGGAACAATACAAATATGACCAATGTTGTACGAAAATTTTAAAAATTTGAAAAAAATCATAAAAACAGGGTCCCATCAAGTTTCCATTGCCCCCTCAAGACAACAGGCTTACCCGGCCAATTTTAATCGAAAACTCAAGAATCCCACCCCACTTTCTAATTTTCTGACTGATGCATCATGATCAGCAGAAAGTAGTCTGTCCTCATTTCCACCTAGAGAACAGCACCAGCTCTGGAGAGTAGCTCAGCCAACACAGGGACCCTTAGGAAGCAACCACTTCATACACAAGTTGGGGATCAGCTGTTCTCTACCCTAGAGCTTCCCAATCCTAAAGCGTCCACAGCAATATGCAAGGCCAAGGTCAGTCTTTCCAGCACGCTGCTTAGAAAGCTCTGCCCTGGACAGAAGGTGGGAACCTAACAACTGCTTCTTACTGCAGAGCTGAGAGTTTTGATGCAAAATTCAAGCACAATATCAACTCTTTCCCTTGAGTAATATATGGGGAAGGACCAAGCCAAACTCCAATTTCTGAGAGCAGGAACAGTGACCATCACCATTATCACATGTGTTTGTCACATGTGGGTGTTCAGGAAGCATACAGTGCTTCTGAATGAAGCTGAGGTAAATGACAGAGCTAGGATCTGGGTTTCCCAGCTCCAAGGCCAGGACTCAGCACAAAGCATCTGCTGTCTTCTCCCAGAGCTCTGTGTTCAAGCAGACTGGGACAAACCTTCTCCACAAATATCAAAGACAGAAAGTACCCAGTTCAGCCGGGCATGGTGGTGCATGCCTGTAAGCAACAACTTAGGAAGTCACGGCAGGGTCTAGGGATCGTGGTTTCAGTCCTGTCTGGGGCAACACAGCGAGACCTAGTCCCAAATAAATAGCTGGGCATGGTGGCGCGTGCCTGTAATCCCAGCTAGCTGGGAAGCTGAGGCTGGGGATTGCTTGAGTCTGTGGTACCATGGGCACCATAAGCCTCCGGTTCCATGGGCAAAAATAGCGAGACCTAGTCTCAAAAGAAAAAAAAAAGAAAGAAAGTACCCGGTTCAGGGCATATTTGTAGATAGATTTCTCATAGATTTATTTCTGTGTAATGTTTTATATATATATAGATATATATATATATACTTTTTTTTTTAATACACTCTATTTCCCCTACCCTTCCCCTCCAAACTCACAAAAGTAAATATAAATTCTTCCAGGACTGCTGCCAGGGTTTCCAAGATACCCAGGGCCCAGAAAGAACCAGCTCTCAACATCTCAAAAAATGGCTGCCTTTCTGAGGTGCCAGGGTAGCTGAATGAGCAGCATTCCCAGAAGCGAAGGGGAAGAGGGAGAAAAGGAAACAATTGTAGTGTTAGCTTCAAGGGCAAAAGTGTTCAGTGACACCTAGGATGGCAGTCTGGTTCTCAGAACTTGGGGTGGGGAAAAAAGGAAGAAGTTGGGTCCAAATAGGCTGGGAGCAGGTAGCAGATGGGGTCTGGGCATGCAGGGGTAGGGAAAGCCTGGAGAAGGAATACCTGTTAGTTAGGTTAGGGCTGTTGCAGCCCAACCAATTCCATGGCATATGATAAACAGGGCAAGACGGCAGCTTTTAAAGAAACAGGGGTAAGAGCATGGTAGTGGGGCATATAAGAAAGTCATTTAAAACAAAAAGTACCTACAAAAACATGACATGTACTCAACTCCTGCCTAGAGAAGGTGTGATCTCTGCTTGGGGTGGGGGCGAGTAGGAGAGGGGTGAAAGTTCATCAACCTAGGTTATCAGCTGGCCAGGGGCACAGGAAGGCTCTCTGAGGACTCCTAAGGGACAGGCAGGCAGATGGATCCCACATGCCCATGGAAGAAACGACAGTCTGTTCAGTTCGACTTGGACCAGATCTTGGCGCTCCCCCGGAGCCTGGCAAGGGGAAGAGAGAAAGAGAGGATGTAGGGAGGGAGTCCCCTAACTCCTGAAGATTCCTGTTCCCTACCCCCCTGCAAATGACTGAAAGGAGTGAGGGCAGTCAGATCAGATTTCTCAAGGAAAAGTAGGGGACCCCAGAAGTAAATGATTCTTGCCACTCTGGCTCACCCCTTGCCCTTTGAGGCTTTCTTGCTGGGTTGGCGCTGGTTGGTGCCAGGGGCTGGTTCCCTCAGCTCAGTCAGATGTTGCTCAGGGTCCTGAGATGTGGCTGCAGCAGCGGCTGCTGTCGTAACTTTAATAGTTTTTTTAAGGTTGGCGACCTAGCAGGATGAAAGGATTAAGGGATAGCAAGGAAGGTTCTAGAACCTGACAGTCCCTGTGCCACTTGTCTGTCTGTTACAGTCATTACCCAAAGCATTCTATACAGGATAGCTGGCTCAGGCTGAAGGAGTCTCAGTCCTTCCTACTCCTCTGTCTGCTCACCTCACTCTCAATCTGCTGCTTCAAGCCCAGCTGTTGCTCCTTGTGCTGGTTGGCACGGCTCACCTGCTCCTCAATGCCTGACAGCATCACCTCACAGCCCACACACCTGAAGGCATCAGCAGGGGAGAAGGGTCAGCTAAAGAGGGCTGTGATCACGAGTCATGAAAAACAATCACAAAGGAACCTAGATCCTGACATCCAAAGCCTTATCTGAGTTAGGAACCCCTGCATGGTACCTGGAAACCACCTGCAACAATATCCCAGGAACTAGAGAGTCACCAGTAGGATAAGAGGATAAGTAGCAGTAGGATGAGAGAGAAGCAAGATAGGGGTAGAACAGAAAATGAAATGGGGTAAGAGGCTAAGGAGGAAAAAAAGGTATATTAATGAATACAGACACAAAGAAGTTAGAAGGGAGAACAGACAGAAAACGCATAAAGGTTGGTGACCTATGGGCAGTGCTGGGTACAGATTAATGGGCTAAATCCTGCCAAAGAGAGGTGGCCAAGTTCCCAGTTAGGATCCTTCAGGAGCACCACCCCCACTCCCTCCCTCAATAGCTACACGAAGGATGCTGACTCTTGCCTCTTGCCTTCCAGGCACTCTTCCACTCCTTTCATCCCTCAGAATCCTTGGGAGATAGGAGGATTTCCTTATATTCTCCGGATTCCACTTCAGCAGTGCAGCCTGGCAACCCCCAACAGCCCCCAACACACACTCCAAAACGCCTCTCTTTCTTGAGGTGAGTAGAGAAAGGACAATGGTATAATGCAGATCTCACCACTCCTGCAGGGTTCGGGCAATGGCACTGAGGTCTTGGCGCTGGATGTCCCGTCCAATGCTGTAGTCGACCTCTAGCCGCTGGTTGCGCTGGTCCAAGGAGCCGCGGAGCACATCAGCATACACAGCCTCGATGACGAGGTCTTCTAGCTGCCGCACATTCCGCAGGGCAAGGGCTTCCAGCAACACTGCATATGGGATACACTAGGACCGGGGAGGTCAGGTTTGGAGGTCTCGGAGGTTCAGCGGCAGAGGACTAATCCAGGCTTCCTCTTTTGGCCGAGGTTCACTTGCCTACCCTCCACTCCCACTCCTAAGTCAGTTTCTCTAAAAGACTGGTTCTGAGGCAAATAAATCAAGTATTCCCACCGGGCACAGTAGCATGTGCCTTTAATCACAGCCTATGAAACCAGGGAATCACTTGAGTCCACTGGTTCGAGACCTGCCCAGGGCAACATAGTGAGACCTAGTCTCAAAAAACAGCTGGAGGCCGGGCTTGGTGGCGCATGCCTGTAGGTGGCAGCCTAGAAAGCCACAATCAGGGCCAGGGATTACAGTTCGAGTCCTGCCAGGGGCACATAGCGAGACCTAGTGCCCCCCTAAAAAATAGCTGGGCATGGTGGCATGCGCCTGTAATCCCAGCTAGCTGGGAAGCTGAGGCTGGGAATTGCTTGAGTCTGTGGTACCCTGGGCAATGTGAGCCTGCAGTCCCACAGGTAAAAATAGCGAGACCTAATCTCAAAAAAAAAAAAAAAAAAAAAAAAGCTGGGCGTGGTAGCGCGCCTGTAATCCCAGCTACCTGGGAAGCTGAGGCTTGCTTGAATCCGTGGTAAAATAGTGAGACTTAGCTTCCCAAAACAAACAAACATTCAAGTATTCCCACCTTGGAAATAACATCCAAAGATTTCTTTTTTTTCTTTTTTGAAACTAGGTCTCTCTATTTTTGCCTGTGGGATCGCAGGCTCACATTGCCCGGGGTACCACAGACTCAAGCAATCCTCAGCCTCAGTTTCCCAGGTAGCTGGGATTACAGGCGCATGCCACCATGCCCAGCTATTTTTTTGGGAACTAGGTCTTGCTATGTTGCCCTGGGCGGGACTCAGAACGGTGGTCTCTGGTCCCCGCCGTGGCTTCTTAGGCTGCTACTTACAGGCATGTGCGACCATGCCTGGCCTCAAAAGGACTATCTTAAGTAACATAACCACAGGGTAAGAGAATGACATCTGCCTGGACGTCAATCCTGCGGTCACAGTTAGGAGTGCACAGACCTCGATCAAGAGTAGCTTGATGTGATACAAAGAGGTCGTAAAGGGAGAGGTCTGAGTTATTCTGTTTACCACCTGCACACTACTTTCTTTCAAAGAGGCACTGCTTTCCAGGCATCTCACAACAAAGTCTGATTTGAGTAAATACATGAGGATGAATTTAACTCTGGAAGAGTACAGATAGGCAGGAGGGGGATATTCAACAACAAAAAAAAACTGAGTCTAACAAAAAATACAGGTGGGGGGAGGATCATAGACACTTTGGCGGCTATACTTCTTGTTCTAGCAAGAGAATAGCAGTGCAGCTGAAGAGAGCCTGGTTCCCAGCTTGAATGCTAACTCTACAAAGGAGGGAGAAGGGAAATGGTGGAGCACAGTGAATGACTGGTTTTTGGATGCAAAACACAGACGTTTTACTCAGAACGTAAGTTGATGAAACCAAAACAAACCTAAGAGAATAATATTCAATGTAATGGGGTTCAGACACAGACTTTGGAGGGCTGTGAGGGCAGGCAGGAAGAAGCAAGAGTGTGGTCAAAGGCTATCCTAGTATCAATTTCCTTCAGAGGTCCTGTGAAGGGACCTACAAAAGCATGTTCTAGACTTCTCTGTCTCAGGACTGAGAAGGTGTCACTCACCTTGACTTTGGCAGCCAGGGTGACAACCGACAAGTGTCGAAGTTTATTTTTCTGAGCCTCAGTAAGGGGGGGGAGATTCCGGGCCTCAGCTGAGAAAAAAGACAAAAGACAGGCAATTATGTTGACTTTATATTTGTGGTAAGTTCTATTTCTTTCCTTTGCCTTTTCCCCCTTAGTTTTCCATGAGAGTTTAGGTCTAGACCATAACCCTTCATACATAGGGCTCTAAGCAAGATATCCCAGGAATTTCTTCTCTAAGTCACTCCAAAAGCTCCCATCACCATTACTCCAGAGCTCCAGTCCCATCCTGTTACCTAAGTAATCAGCATATGTCCCATAAGCAAACACTGTGAGCAGCCGGAACGTGGAAGCGAAATCACTCTCAGCGAGCTGCATGAAGAAAGAGAAGAGATAATAGGAAGGGTCTCACACTGTACACTCCCTACCTTCCCTCTTTGGAACTCCATCTTCTCACCCCATCTTTCCCCATGACATTACCACACTCACTCAGCAAAAGGAATTCTGTCTTTCTCTCCGATCACTCTCCCCACAGGCGGGACTCATTTTCACCTCCCAGGTCTGTTCCCCCAGTCCTCCAATTCTTACCCTAACTGTAGTTGAAAACATTCTGAATATTCAGTCTCTGAGACATACACATCAGAGGTAACAAATTTGGTGTATGTTCAGTATTTCTGAATCTGATGATCATGGCAGTCTGCTGCACTGCCCAGCTGATGAAACAGGACTCTCCTGCCTCAGCCTCACTCATCTCTCACAGTTGCAGAGCCTAGCCAGGTACTGGAAGTTGTGATCCCTGCTTCAGACTCAGCTCTTGGGTGACTTTCATCACCAAACCCAGTTGACCCATACCTCCTCTCTTCTACTCTTATCACTCATTCTGGCACCTAATCAATCAAACCCTGCCCAAGGTTGTTACCTAGAATATCTTTCTTTTTAACAAGATTATAGATCCAAACTTATCTGGTAGTAAGTCTAGCAGACCAATTGACTCCCACGATACTTACTCAGTAATCGACTTACACACACATGCCTATTTATTTTATCTCTGCAACTAGAATGGAAGTTTCAGAAGAGTTAGCACTGGCTTGTACTTTTTTTGGTATTCTCAAGTGACTAGTAGTGCTGAACAGGAACCCAATACGTGCTCCGTTTTCTTCACTTTGATTGATAGATTCCAGTTGTAGAAGAATACAGAGAAGGCAATCATCGTTTTCTCTGTGCCACAGAACGATTACAAAAGACTAAATTAACTGACTCAATCAAAGGCACTCAAAAGCTTAACTCATATTTGCCCACATGCCACCATCATAGTCTCAAAATGTGGGCTGGCATCACCTGTCTTGGCAACCCATTCACTCTGAACTTTAAATTTATTAACGCTTCACTTCTATGTGAACAGTTGTCTGTGTTATGCCCCTAACATGCTGCCATATGTGTATGGGGAAAGATACCTTCCACCTTATCTAACTGAACAGACTCAGCATATGGTGCTAAGCTGGAAAACGGTGTGGCAACTTAGTTTATTCATTCTATTTGTATCAGACTTTATACTATTCTATAATCTCACTAAGTTTCTACAATAACAGCATAAGGCAGCACCATCTTTACTTTCATAAGAGAAAACTAGGGCCCTAAAATAAGTGACAAGATCAAGGCAGTATGATAATTAAGAGCTATTACACTGGTTAATACAAGTTGGAATCAGGTCTATAATCCTAAATAATTACATGCTCTTTTGCTTAAAAAAGATAATATATATATATGAATATACTGGGTTTTACAGATCCTTTATATCTGAAAGCCACTCAAGGTGAGGTCAATCTGAAGCAGGCACCACAATTTCCTGTGCCCAGCTGGCTAGGCTGTGCAGCTGTGAGAGACGAGTGAGGCTGAGGCAGGAGAGTCCTGCTTCATCAACTGGGCAGTGCAGCAGACTACCACAGATCATCAGATTCAGAAATGCTAAACACACTCTATGTTCAACTGAATGGTACGGGACTATGAAAGGAGCCCTCCCCACCCATTTTCAAATTTAAAGGTTAGCCCCAAGTTTCCTTGTGTGCTAGCCAGACCAGGGAACCCACCTCTCTAACATTAGGCATATCCAGCAGTTCCCCAAACACGTAGACACCAGGGGCCTCCAGCACTTGGTGGATGAGTGTGGCCAGTGCAGCCCCCTTGGCTGACTTGGCAAGGAGCAGAAACTGCTCCTGATTCTGCCCTGTCACCTTCACCTCCGCACTCATGGCTGCACTGGGTTGGGGGGACCAGAGCTCAGGATACCTGGAGCTGCAAGGCAAGAGGACGAGAAGCTGGAGGTCCCAGAACACAGGAAGGGTGGGAAGCACAGGGGTTAAGGTCTGGATTAGGGTATTGTCACGTCTATAATAGGAAACCAGAGATGGAATGATCTAGAACTCTGATCTAGGAATCCTCAGAAGGGCCACTTTGATGGACGTATGGCTGAGACAGGCTTGCCAAGCCTCCCCTCACCCCTTCAACTCCCCCCAACCTTACCTTGGTGTGGCCTAATCCCAAACCCCGCCATGTGCACCCTACTTATAACCTCAGAACACTTGGATGTAGTGGGCGGGGTAGATGTCACATGGTGCCTACCCCAATGAAGACGCTCCCTCAAATTCCCAAAGGTACCCCACAGGTGCCCCCAATCACGTGACCTCACCCCCACGAACCTTCCACTTGGCTCCGCCCCCTCCGTTAAAGAGGACACCTAAGGACCGTGGGCTCCCGCCAACTGCCCCGTCGTACCCTAGGTCAGACTCTGCGGGCAGCTAACCTGGAAGCTTCCTCTTCCAGCGCACCGGGCGGGGCGAAGCGCCGTCACCTCCGGCAGCTGTTCCGAACCTCTCCAGCCACCTCCCCGCAGGGTCACTCTGGCCCCCAAACTCTATGGCTGATTTCCGGCCAGTACTTCCGCTCGCACAGACAGGTTTTGGGAGGGGCATGCCCCGCCCCCGCCTTCCGACTGGTGAAGCTCCTGTAAGTGACGCAATCGAATTCTACTCTCTGATTGGCTGTTGGGAAGACTGACAGGCACCCTTTTTTTCCTTTTCTGTTTAAATACAATTTTGTTAGACAAGCGCAAGACGCTAAATGCGAGAGAACCGCGCTTGTCTTGCATGTTTAGTTGTTCCGAGTAGCTCTAAACTACCGGAGATTTGGAGGTCCGGCCTGCACCGGGTGCCTGAGATAGGAAAGCTGTAATGGACAGAAGAAAAATGCGGACTGGGAGGAGGTGAAAGAAGAGAAAAATAATACAAGTTTAGCGGAGAGATCACCTGGATAGTTAAATCACTTTTTTTTTGAGGCTAAAGGGAAAAGAAGTGGCAAAGGAAATAATAGCTATATCATTTACTGAGTGCTTCCTATCGGTCAAGTCATCTTTTTAAACTTTATCCCATTGAATCTTTACAATTGTACTTAGTCTCCTTTGTGACTCCAGTATGCCCGGGAATAGTATGGCTCTACCCTGATTACCAAAAGTGACGCTCTCTTGTACCTTGACTCTTAATTTCCTGGGTGTGGGTATGGCGAGGGGGGAGAAGACAGGCATGTTAGTATCATCTTACAGATGTAGCATTTGAAGCTCATTATCATTCAGTGATGTACCTGAAATCGATTATTTCCAGGAACTCAAAGTTTGGACTATACTTTTGAAAACAGGTAACTTTTTAATAGTGTTTTATATTTCATATCAAACTTGGAGACAATCATATGAAAATAAAGTTAACATCTTGAAGTTTACTTACTCATTTGATACTCACTACAAACTATTATTTTTTCCTTTTTCCAGATTGAAACTGAGGTTCAGGGAAGTTATGTCACCATATGAAATGGAAAGAGGAAAACATGGAAAAAGAAACATAAATGAGAAGATCACAGGATTAGTGGACTTGTTGAAGATGAAGGAACTTTAAAAAGCTGAATTGATGGTGCACAGGGCTTTGTTTATGATACAAAATGAGAAGTAAGCCCAGAAAGAGAAATGGAGTGGGAGGGAAGAAAAAAAGAAATGAATAGATGACATGTAAAAGTGAGACTTAACGACATAGCAGAATATTCAAAGTTTGAAGAAACTAATGATTTAATTACTCCAATTTTACCGATTTATTTATTTGAGACTAGGTCTCACTATTTTTGCCGGTGGAACCGCTGGCTCACGTTGCCAAGAGTACCACAGACTCAAGCAGTCCCCAGCCTCAGCTTCGCAGGTAGCTGGGATTACAGGCGCATGCCACCATGCCCAGCTATTTTGGATGTGCCCCCCCCCCCCGTGGGACACTAACCAGGATACCTGGCCCCGCCCTGGCTTCCTACAAGGCATGCGAGACCATGCCCGGCCTAATCTTACCTATTTAAAGAGGGAAGAAGAAATATAAGAGGAAAGAATGAAAAAAAAAAAAAAGCCAACATTTTTTCCTATTATGTACCAGTCTTTATTCAACTTTTAAAATACTTTTTTGGAGAAATTTTAGGCTTACAATAAAATTGAGAGCAAGGTGCAGAGATTTTCCCGCATACCCTGTATCCCCACATTTATATAACCTTCCCCTTTATCAATATTGTCAATGTTCCAGGTTTTGATCATTTTAATAGGTGGGTAGTAGTATCTCGTTTCATTTACATTTTCCTGGTAACATGATGTGGAGCATGTTTTCATGTATCTACTTACCATCTGTATATCTCTTTGGTGACTTGTCAAGGTCTTTGGTTAATTTTTAAGTGATTTGTTTATTGTTGAGTTTTAAGAATCCTTTACATACTTTGGATAAGTTTATCAGATGAGCCTTTTGCAAATGTTTTTCATTCATTTGGTGTCTATGTTTTCTAATTTTCTTGATATTATCAATCAAGAATAGATGATTTTCTAAAAACAAATTTTTAATCTTAATTAAATCCAGCTGATTTGTTTGTTTGTTTGTTTGTTTGTTTGTTTGTTTTTTGAGACTAGGTCTTGCTATTTTTTTTTGCCTGTGGAACCGCAGGCTCTCGTTGCCTGGGGTACCACAGACTCAAGCAATCCCCAGCCTCAGCTTCCCAGGTAGCTGGGATGACAGGCACGCACCACCACTCCCAGCTATTTTTTTGGAACTAGGTCTCGCTATGGGCCCCAGGCGGGACTCGAACCGTGATCCCTAGCCCCGGCCACTTCATAGGCTGAAGCTTACAAGCACGAGCCACCGTGCCCGGCCTCCAGCTGATTTATTAATTTCATGTTTTTCTTTGGCATTGTATCTAAAAAGGCACTGCCATTCTCAAGGTCATCAAGGTTTTCTCCTGTCTTATCTTCTAGGAGTTACATAGTTTTGATTTTTATATTTAGTCTAAGGTCCATTTTGAGTTAGTTTTTGAAAAGGGAAAACTCTTATTAGATTCTTATTTGCTGTGTGAACATATATCTGTTCTGTTACCATTTATCAAAGAGATTATCTTTGTTCCACTATATTGTCTTTGCTCCTTGTTAATAAAGCCAAATATATTATTGACTATTTTTGGGAGGTCTATTTTGGGATTTTAAATTCTGTTTCCTTGATCTATTTGTCTATTTGTTCACCGATAACATACTATCACACTATAGAAAGTTTTAATGTCAGACAGTGTCAGTCTTCCAACTTTGTTCTTTAATATTGTGTTGGGCGTTGTATCTTGTACCTCTCTATAGAAACCTTAGAATAGTATTAATGGCCATAACAGAATTTCCTAGGATTGAACTGAGTCAATAGATCAAGTTGGAAGAACTGATATCTTGATATTGTTAAATCTTGCTATTCATGAACTCTCTCCATGTATTTAGTTTTTTTATTTTATTCATCAGTCTTATAATTTCTCTCATATAGAACATACAGCTTTTATACTAGCTGTATACCTATTTCTCTATTTCTCACTTTCAGTGTCCGTTACTGTATTTTTAGTTTCAATTCCACTTTTCACTATTGATATATAGGAAAGCCATTGATTTGTATATTGTATCATACAATCTGGTAAAACTATTAATTCCAGCAGGGTATTTTTGTTTGTTTGAAGACTATTTTAGATTTTCACAGAAATTATGCCATTTGTGCCTTTCCAATTTTTATCTTTTCTTTCCTTATTACATTAGCATGTATTTCTATGAAAGGAGTGGTGAGAGGGCACCTCCTTGCCTTGCATACATGATCTTACTGGAAAGGTTTTCTTTTTCTTACCATTATATATGAGTTAGCAATAGGTTTTTTTTTTTTTTTTGCTGTTGTTGTTGTTCCACCTTCTTATTCAAAATGTATTTTATTATCTTTAAAATCTTTAGTTAACCCTTGAGAACACTAAAGGCTACAGAAGGTAAATGATTTGTTGAAAAAAAAAGTGAGAGGAGAAAATACAAGAACAGTTAATAAGTAGAAAAAAAGATAATTTGGAGAAAAAACAGGAGGTGGTGGACTAAAGAAGTGAATTAGAAAGAGCAGAGAGAGAAGTGGAAAAAGAGTAGACAAGAAAAAGATATTAAAACAATAGAGATGGCCGGGCATGGTGGCGCATGCCTGTAGATGGCAGCCTAGGAATCCACAGCAGGGGCCAGGGATCTCGGTTCGAGTTCCACCAGTGGCATGTAGCAAGACCTGGTCCCAAAAAAATAGCGGGGCGTGGTGGTGCATGCCTGTCATCCCAGCTACCAGGGAAGCTGAGGCTGGGGATTGCTTGAGTCTGTGGTACCCTGGACAATGTGAGTCTGCGGTTCTCCGGGCAAAAATAGTGAGACCTAGTCTCAAAAAAAATAAATAAATAAACTGAACCAAAACCTAGGATATAACATTTATTCACTCCTTTGTCACTAAGTGATAATTATGTTCAAGGCCAAGTGCCAGGTACTGCTTTTTTTTTTTTTTTTTTTTTAAGACTAGGTGTCGCTATATTTGCAGGCTCACGTTGCCCGGGGTACCACGGACTCAAGCAATCCCCAGCCTCAGCTTCCCAGGTAGCTGGGACTACAGGCACACGCCACCATGCCCAGCTATAGTTTTTTGGGACTAGGTCTCACTACATGCTCCCGGCAGGACTTGAATCCCTGGCCCTGTCCGCAGCTTCCTAGGCTGCCGCTTACAGGCATGTGCTACCACCAGCCCTGGTACTGCTTTTTAATGCTAATGATAGTAAACAAGATGTACTGAAATGAAGCCAAAAAAAGCTGAGTAGTATCTAAGAAGTAAGATACATTATAAAATATAATTGACTTAAAAGTTGTATCTGGAACACCTCGTATTGACAGGCATTGTTCTAAAGGAATACAGAATACTCACTGTCTTGATGTTTTTATTCTGTGGTAAGATTCAGTCAACACAAATATATATATATATATATATATATAAATACACATACATACATGAACAAAGACAATAACAAGGGGAGGGGTGTGAAGAATCCAAGAGATATTTGCCATTTTACATATGGTAGTAAAGAAAGTTCTCTGACAAAGTGACGTTGGGACAGACTCTTAAAAAAAGAAAAAGCACATCGTGTGGATTTCAGTGGGTACAGTGTTTTAGGCAGTGGAAATTAGAATTGCAATGACTGAGATGGGAACATACTTGATGTGTTTAAGCAACAACCAGGGGACCTGTGTGGCTATAGCAGAGTGAGCAAGAGGGAAAGAGTTGGGTATGAGATCTGAGAGAGAGCAGGGTGACTGGATCAGATGAGGTCTTGCGAGCCATTATAAGCATTGTGGTTCTTAATGCTGAATGAGATGTGAAGCCAATAGAGGGTATGAACAGAGGAGTAATAGGGACTGACCCATATGCTTAAAATATCATGATGGCTGCATAAACAGAAGCAATGAGTCTAGTTAGAAGGCTATTGCAGTGTTCCATGAGAGAATGATGGTGGCTTGGATCAAGATGTTAGTGGTGGAAGTAAAAAGTAGTTCAATTCTAAATTTAATTTTAAAGCTAGAGTGAACATTATTTATTATGTTTTAATAGATTAAACCTAGCTGGGCTCAGTGATGCATGCCTGTAATCCCAGCTACCTGGGAGGCTGAGGCTAGGGATCACTTGAGTCCGTGGTATCGGGACTACTCCAGGCAACATAGCGAGACCTAGTCTCAAAAAAAAAAAAATAAGAGTAAACCTAATCTCTTATGTTTAAATAAATTAAACGGTTTAAATATGAAATGTGAAAGGAAAACAAAAAATGAAATCATACTAACAAGTTGCACCAAACTGTCAAAATATAGAGCATTTCAATTTAACTTTTCCAGGATAAAAAAAAATAACTGATGGACTCATGGTTACCAAGTTGGACAATCAAGTTACCAAGATGACTTGATTACAGTTTGGAAAATAAAACCAAGGCAGAAAGTACTAGAAAGGTATAAAGCTGTTATTCTGCATTTGTTAGTATCCATTGCTAGTCAGTACACCAATTTGTTGCCTCTATTCATCTACATTTGTATTTGCAACAATGAGCTTTATATCTACATAAACTGCAAATAATCCTTTCTGTGAAAGGATCATCATATCAGGATAATACCAAAATTGTATAAAAAATTCATTATTTTGTAATTATTTCTTATAGGTATTTCATGGTGAGATTAGCAATCAATAAAGTTACTTTTTATTTGTCAAAAAAATACTAGAAAGGAAAATTACAGAATAATTCTTCTCATGAACAAAGATAGAAGGCCACCAACAGGACTAGGTAAAAATCCAGCCCACAAGTCTGAGCTGGACACAAGAGAAGGAATATTGAGAGAACCAATGCATGCAAGACTGGACAAACAACTATAGAAACACGATGTCACAAATCCACACCTACGTGTTCCCCAGGTCGGGAAGAGTCAAGACCTCATTTTTGAGATGCCATATAGGAGAGCAAGGTGCCCCTCCCCACACCACGGGAGAGGAAGGCCAAAAAGAGGGGGCATCAGCTCCACAGCAAAGCTGCAAACTGAGACAGAGGAGATCTACTACAATGGCCATTCACAGATGCCTGTATCTACAGAGAAACTTCTTCACCAACATTGGCTGGGGTTGAGGCCCTTAAACCAGATGCCAGAACCATAAGGTAAAGCAGCAAAACAACACAGAATGGAGAAGACAGCCTGCAAAGAGGAAACATGGACAAACCACAGATAAATATGGACTGGGTTCCCAGCACAAGGTTAATACTGAAAACTTACCAGCACAGTTCGCCTGGTCCTAAGATCACAGTCCCTCACCCAGTGAAAGGACACTGCCACAGGAAAGAGACTAATGGACTTAACACAGACTAGCAAACAACAAAGGGGGAGGGTTGAGTGAACAGAGGGGGGTGATATCCCAAAAACCATTTATCGAGGCTGTAATTTAAAGAATAAAAATAAATAAAATTAAATAAAAAACACAAAGATAGAACATTTTTCAATAAAACCTTAGCAAACAATCTAACAATGTACAAAAAAGATAATATACTAACATGAAGTAATTTCACAAATTTAACAATAGCATACTAGAAAATACATTCATTGCTTTTGGACAGCTCAGGCCCTTGGAGAACTCCAGCCTGCTTAGGCCACTGGCAGGGGTGGGGGTGGTAGGGTGATTCTATGCCACTGGAGTCTCAGGTCTCAGTCCAGGGGTCTCAGGCTTGGGAGGCCAGCCCCTGCTTCCACGTGGGCAGCAACTCTGCTGGGGCAGGCTTGAAGGGGGGGGTTTCCCCTCTGGTCTACTTCAGCTTTAATCAAATCTGTACTATACTAAGAATGAAAACGTCAGTCTCTCCAGCTGCAGATATAATGGAGAGGAAAGAAGTAATAATGGGCTAGGCATGGTGGCACGTGCCTGTAATCCCAGCTACCTGGGAGGCTGAGGGATAACTTGAGTCTGTGGGTTCGGGACTAACCCGGGTAACGTAGCAAGATCTAGGCTCAGGAAAATAAAAAAGTAAGAATGGCTCCAGGCACGGTGGCACGTGCCTGTAAGTGACAGCCGATGGAGCACGGCTGGGACTGGGGATTGCAGTGCGAGCCTTGCCCGGGGCAACATAGTGAGACCTAGTTCCAAAAAATATAGCTGGGTGTGGTGGCACACCCCTGTAATCCCAGCTACCTGGGAAGCTGCTTGAGTCTGTGGTACCCCAGGCAACATGAGTCTGCAAAAATAGAGACCTAGTGAATAAAAGAAAAGTAATAATGAGGCCGGGCACAGTGGCTCCTGCTTGTAAGCTTCAGCCTACAAAGCAGCCAGGGCTAGGGATCGCAGTTCGAGTCCCGCCTGGGGTCCGTAGCGAGACCTGGTTCCAAAAAAAAATAGCTGCGCGTGGTGGTGCGCACCTGTAATCCCAGCTACCTGGGAAGCTTAGGCTGGGGATTGCTTGAGTCTGTGCTACCCCGGGCAATGGGAGCCTGCGGTTCCATGGGCAAAAATAGCAAGACCTAGTCTCAAAAAAAAAAAGAAAGAAAGAAAGAAAAAAGAAAAAGGTAATAATGGCTCTGGATACATTTACCACCTGCGCAGGACAAGCAACGTATTAGGAACCATTGAGACAGGAAGGTGAAACCAGTGATTGTGGTGACCTGTCACAGATTTCTACCTGCATCATCTCCAGGGCTGGAACCAACCCCTGGTTCAGAGTTTTGTGCAGCGTGAATGAGGCGCCCTCCTTTACCTATCAATGGGGGGAGAAAGCCATAGAGATGTGCCTGTGTCCCCATGACAGAACTGCAAACAGGGGAGAGGAGAGGTGCTGCACCAACCACCCGGGGAAGTCTGTCCCCAGCAAGGAACACCTTCACAGAGAACTCCCAGCTGCTGGGAGTTGGTCTCCCAAACCATGTTATCAGAATTCTGCATACAAGCAGCACATGACAGACACCAGAAAGGATCCTTGAGAGCTGCACCATGCATTTGCCATGGAGTAAGTTCCTGATTATCTGCCTCAGTTACTCCTGGAGATCTGAGCAGCCTTGCCTGTTGCTGTCCACAAGTACAAGTTCGCACCCAGGAAAAAAAGGACATTGTTCCAGGAAAAAAGAGAAGACCGGTGGGTCAAACATGGACCGACGACTTACAGCGGGAGGAGTTGGAGTGACCAGAGGAGGGTAAGGGGAAAAGAGGGAGTAGAGTGGGGGTAACAGGGGTATAAATGGAGGGAGGGCTATACCTAGGGGAACAACAACCATACAAATATGACCAATATTGTAAAATCACAAAATTAAAATTAAAATTAAATGTAAAAGCCTTAAAAAAGAAAATACATTTACTTTATTCATCATATTAATATGTTGAAAAAAGAACACACAATTTCAATGATATGAGATCTCAATTTTATCATAAATGGACGAACACTTGTGATTTAAAAATTTTTTAGAAAACTATGAGAGAACTTGTTGATCTTACATTCCAGGAATGCGTGGTATCATCCATTCCATTTATTCTTATAATGGGCATCCCAGTCAGAGTAGTATGAGAAGGGTGGAGGTGGGGATAAGATAATTAAGTTTAGAAAGATTAAAAAATGTTACCATTTATAGAAAATGTGATTAACATATGTAGAAAATTCAAGAAAATCTACAAATTATTAGAATAAGAGCAAGTTTGCTTCATAAAAATATACAAAATTAACTACATTTATGAATGAACAACAAATGATTAGATAATAACTTTAAAAGTTACTGCTTCCAATAGTATGAAAAATATCAAATACCAAGGCTTACGTATAACAAAATATGTTAAATGTAACAAATTATAATTTATTGTGAGACAGTGGAGGACACCTAACATGAATAGAAAGTATTATCATATTCATAACATGCAAGTCAATTTTCCATAAAGTGACTTATAGGATGCAGCACATTCTTAATCAAAATCCCAACAAGCTTTTTGATGCGTATAAGAAACTGACAAATAGATTCTAAAATTTATTTGTACGTGTCAAAGGTCAAAAATAACCTCATGAAGATGAACAAATAGACTTGCTTTAATGATCCAGGACATAATTGTAAAACCATGATGACTAACATAATACAGCATCAACATGAGATACAATGACAAGTTGACCACTGGAACACAATATAAAGCCTAGAAACAATTTCACATGTATAGGTGTTGATTTATGAGAGCTTGCACTTTTGAACAAGAGAGAAAGGACATATATTTTAATGTGGCTGTGACATCTGTGTATATGAAAAAAATAATCAAACCCATACCTTTGGCCATAGGAAAAAAAATAATTCCCTACGGTACTATAGACTAAATAGAAAAGGCAAATTAAAAGACATTCAGAAGATAATATCAAAGAATATATCCATGAATTGGAAGTGGAATATTTCTTAAGACTCTTGTAACTAACATAAAGGAAGAAATAGATGAATTTGACTACATTAAAACCAAGAACATCTGTTCATCTAAAGACAAGTCACAGAATGGAAAGAGCATTTTTAATATATATATAACTGAGAAAGGATATGTCTAGGATATATAAAGAATTCCTAAAAATAATAAGTGAGAATAAAGGGAAAAAACCCTCTTAACAATAAAATAAAAATAACAAATCTGAACCAAAGATTAGAACTTGCACTCACAAGAAGAAATCCGTAAGATTCACATATAGGTTGTATTAGTCAACTTCATTATTAATCAGAGAAATGCAAATTAAAGTCATAATGCAGTATCACTGGACATACTAGATTAGCTAAAATCAAAGTCTGAAGATATTAAGTGTTGACAAGAATATAGAGCATGAAAAACTGTTCTCTATAGCTCATGATAGTTCAAGGTTGAACTGTTTTTGAAAGAGTTTGGTACTAATAAATTGGAAGGTGCCTTATAAGGTAATGATGTATAAAAAAACATAATGTTATTATATATTTTTTTTCAAAAGCAGACAAAAGAAACTATATTATTGGGAGCTGGGCACGGTGGCTCCTGTCTGTAAGCTTCAGCCTATGAAGTGGCCGGGGCTAGGGATCGCGGTTCAAGTCCCTCCTGGGGCCGGTAGCGAGACCTAGTTCCAAAAAAATAGCTGGGCATGGTGGTGCGCGCCTGTAATCCCAGGTACCTGGGAAGCTGAGGCTGGAGACTGCTTGAGTCTGTGGTACCCTGGGCAACAAGAGCCTGCTGTTCCACCAGCAAAAATAACAAGACCTAATCTTAAACAAACAAACAATATAATAGTAAAAAGAGGAAGTAATTTATAAATTCACCAACAGTGAATTTTTTACTTAGTCACACAGTAGTGCATTATTGTTCAGTGAAAGTGCATGAGCTCTAGCTATACACAACCATATAGATAAATCTTGGAAATGTCCTGTTGAGTGAAAAAACAAAGCTGTATCAGAATACTATCATTGTTCACAGAGCTTGAAAATCAGCAAGACTAAACAATATATTGTTTAAGTTCATAATCATTTGTAAGAAAACTACATTTGAAAACAGCAGAATAACTTTTAAAATTGGGGATGTGGTGAGTTTTTTGGAACTAGGTCTTGCTACGGGAGGAGGATGGGGTATTATATAGATGAAAGTTATTGGTAACTTTCTAGTCCTTGGATTAAGTGGTGGGTTCACAAATACTCATTTTGTTTTCCTTCTTTATAGCTAACATATTAGCCTTTGGTATCCAAATTTATTTATCTATATTATGTTATAGATGTTACACATATATGTTTAAAGACAATGCAATAAAGTTAAATAAATGAAAATATTAGCTAGTGATAGAGACATCTAGAAAATGATTCCAAGGTTTTTGTTCCAATTAGCTGGAAGAAGGGAGATGCCATTTAAGATGTGGGTTTGCATAGGATAGACAGGCCTGGGAGAAGGAAAGGGACTGAGCTTGAGATAATTCAAGAGTCAACAGAAAAAAAAGATACTAAAGCCCAGAGACTTAATTTGTTCCTGTGGAAAGTGACCAAAGATAGAGAAAAAAGACAAGAAAAGGTGGACAGGGAGATGAGGAGAAACTAATAATGTGGAAGAAGAACGTATTGTATCTTGAAAGTCAGGTCACAAAGTTATTGTAGAAGCTAACATGATAGACTGTCTCCAAGACTGCTGATCACTGAGTAAAATGACACTGACAATTGACCTTTGACCTTTGGATTTCAGAATACTATGAGGCTGTATAAAAGGATGAGAAAGTTTCCTGTCCATTGATATGGGAAGGGAGTAAAAAGACAATGCTAAGTAAAAGAGCAAAGTCTAGAACATTACATGTGACATGCCTTCTTTTATGTGAAAATACAAAAGGAATAAGAATTTCTATCTCCATTACTGGAAAGTTGGGGGACAGAAGTAAGAACAAGAGCTTTCTTGTTCTTGTTCTAAATACCTTCTCATATATTTAAAACTTTTTTGAACATATATTACCAATTCAAAACAATTAATTACAAATATAAAAGAACTGAACCTAGTCCCTTAAATATATACAGTTTTGTAAACCAATGTTACCTCAACAAAAGAAAAAACTAAATAGCTTAATTTAAGTTGATAAAAGAAAACAAGAAGGAATGGGAGGAGGAGTGGAGAGATGGTGAGTAGGGATCATCCTCTGAGATGCTCTGCTAGAAAGGCACCTGGAAGGGCAGTGGCTGGGAATGTGGAATAAAGATGGTTTATTTTAAGCTGCAAGAAACTGCAGCATGCTTTTATGCTCCTGGAATAATCAATAGAGAGGAGGAGAGAGGTGCTGAGAGAGAGTGGAAGGAGGTTACTGTTAGACAGGTAACTATGGGAAAAAAAGAGAGAGAGTGGTAACTTTGGGTGTTGACTCTGGGAACCCCCACATAAGGAGAGTAGGGTTTCAAATGTAGTGGAAATTCTCTTTTGTCTGCTTCTCTTTTTTCAGGAAAGCAGTAAGCAAGAACATCTCTGAGAGTGAAAAGAGTGCAAGAGAAGGCCATTGGGCATTGGAGGACAGGGAACAAATTTACCCTGAAAGATTCATTTGGGAGCCTCAAATGAATCCAGGGATTATAATAAAGATAGCAGCAGAGCCAGAAACAGGGAAAGGAGGTATAGACAGTGGAGTGTGGGGAAGTGTCAAATTCATCTGGAGACAGGTGGCTCTGATTTCATTGTCTCCCTCACCAGATTCTAAATCCCATGAAAACAAGAGGACTTTGGTCTTGCTCACCACTGTATCCAGGCCCAAGACACTGTACCCAACATGCAGTAGGTGTTTTTAAAAAATAATTGTTAAGCTGGGCACAGTGGCGTGTGCCTATAAGCAGCAGCCTAGGAACCTAGGGCGGGGACTGGGGATCGCGGTTCGAGTCCCACCTGGAGAAACATAGCAAGACCTAGTTCCAAAAAAATAGCTGGGCATGGTGGTGCACACCTGTAATCCCAGCTACCTGGGAAGCTGAGGCTGGGAATTGCTTGATCTGTGGTACCCCAGGCAATGTGAGCCTGTGGTTCCATGGGCAAAAATAGCAAGATCTAGTCTCAAAAAATAATAATAATAATAATAATAATTATTATTATTATTATTATTATTATTATTATTATTATTGAAAGAGTGTTTCCAGATTCCTGGAAATAACTGAGAATGCCCCAAAAGTCTCGGTGTCAAAGACTGATGGGGAATATTCACACAATAAAGTCCCTTACTGCAGACTCTCGGGATGCATTAGGGCTCCTAAGGCTCAGGTTGGAGTGTGATTTGTGCACCCTGCCAAACATGGCCTCATTGGCACCAATGTGCACTGTCTTTCCCAGGCCACTGGGAGACACTACAAGGACAACTCACTCACGGTTGTTCTAACTTCAGAATGACAAGCTGTAAGGGACAGAGAAGCAGGCGGGCTGCCGCTGCAGATGCTGGTCAGAACAGCAGGCTTCCTTCCGGGAGGGGGGAGTGCCAATCTAATGATAGCAATAATGCAGGGGATGAAGAGCAAGGACTCTGAGGTGCATGGGTGTGAGCAAAGACTCAGCCTCATTGGCATAGGACAGTAATCAGGGAAAACAGGCAGATAGAGGAAAGGCAGGTGGTGAGCAGGGGAGAGAAGGAAGAGTTCCCAGCCACCAATGGTACCAGGTGAAAGTCACTAAACAATAAACATTGACCACCCACTGGGTGGTCACTACCAGGCACTGGGGTAGAGCTAATTCAGTGTAAGATAATTGAGCTCTTACTTTCTAGTAAATGTGGCAGAGATGGCACAGACAACAAACAGTAAACAAATGGAAGATGATTTCAGAGAGTGATGGGTTACAAGGACAATGAGACATGCTAGTGAGATAGTTTGGGTAGCTGCATGACAAGACGGAGGCCATAAGGTGAAGAGAGGGTTGAGGTGAGCAAAGCATTCAAGGAGAAGGGAGTTAAAAGTGCAAGAGCTTAGAGAATGAGTTGGGATGTTTTAGAATTTAGATCTAGGAGGAACACTGTTTATGAGGATTGGCGGTCAGAGGGTCTCTCCTAACGTAGATTTCAGATTTACTACAAAGTACCATGAAAAACCACTCAAATATTTTAAGCAGTGAAGAATATGATATGATTTAGATCTTTAAACAAGTATTAGAATTTGTGGGGCCGGGCACGGTGGCTCGTGCTTGTAAGCTTCAGCCTATGAAGCGGCCGGGGCCAGGGATCGCGGTTCGAGTCCCGCCTGGGGCCCGTAGTGAGACCTGGTTCCAAAAAAACAGCTGGGCGTGGTGGCACACGCCTGTAATCCCAGCTACCTGGGAAGCTGAGGCTGGGGATGGCTTGAGTCCGTGGTACCCCGGGC
>PVHY01020770.1:0-24964 GCA_004024945.1 Uropsilus gracilis
AAAACTTTTCAAAAGTAGAATATTGATGTTTTTAAAAAACAATACATAGGTGATTACACTGAGGCAACTGATTATCCATCTTCAGTACAACTAAAAAAGATCTTAGCATTTTGCAAATCTTTCCATTTTTTGATAAAATCTCCAATGACAATATTCTACAAAGACTGAAAAAAGCTGAATCACAGCTAACCCTGGCTGGAAGAGAACAGATAATGTATAATGCAAAGCTATAAGACCATCAAAAAGTAACTCTGATTTTTAATACACAATTGTGTCAGAAATGTGTATGACTGAATAAAACCTTCATGACTTTTAAAACAGACTTCTCTAAGTTGGTATTTTACATTTAAAAACACAAATTAAATACATACAATTAGGGAAAAATAAAGATTTCAATGCTTCATAATATTCCCTGTGATTGTACAATTTATCATTAGATGGTAGATTTCATTTAATTATAAAGGTTAAAGCAAGGTAAGAAAGTTAACAAATACTGTAAGGGAAAGTTAGGAAGAAATTTGAAGAATATTAGGTACAGGAGAGACCACAGAGAAGTACTGATGTGAAACCCTCCAAACTACTCCCAAATATCAACCCCATGTTTCCCAAAAGTTTGGAAAGCAATTCAGTTTTGAAAAGCTTCCTGCTGAACAGTTTAATTACAAGTGATATTCCAGATGTATTGACTTCAAAGGAGTATATCAGTGTATTCTGGTAAATGTTTTTTTCCCTTTATCACAATAAGCATACAACACCAGAAAGGTTTGCTTCCACTCAGCAGAGACAGTATTAAACATTCACTATCTTGCCTATGGTCTCAATCAACTTTCTGGGCAATAATTTAGTCCACAGGGACTTGATCTAATCATCCCACATTACTGCAAATTGACTGAATTCACACTAAAAGACCTTAGTGAGCAGAAAATAGCAGGTTATCTCAGATGTCCTGATTAGATTAATCATATCAGAAAGTGGGAAATAAACAAAAAATTTGGGAACCTACTACCTTAGTAACATTTCTGGGCATCCAATGGGTTCCAGCAAGTAGGATATCTCCTCCAAAATGAAAAGTCAATGTGCATTTCCACTAAGAAACAGGTACAATGTGAATCTGGGAGTGGCTACCAGTTCTGGTTGGCTTTGAAGACAGTAAGGCTCTGGTTAGTATGACAGGATGAGACACTGCTAGTCCTCAACATGCAATGGGCAAAACAACTGCTTATTATCATTTGTGGAAGTCAAGCCTCAATTTTTTTTATCAGCTATATCATTGCTTGCACACTGCTTGCTTTATTATAAAGAGATTGTGGTAGAAACCTGAGATATGCAGAGACTCAAGACATTGGATCTTCCCCTCAAGGATTTTTCCAGTATAGACACCAAATATGTAATTTACTACTGGCAGAAACTAGTGTTCAAACTTCAGTTTGGCACCATGCACTGGAAATCAGTTAACAATGAAGTAACAGGTTGATTATCTTGGTCCAATTCAGTGGTACCTGCCTTGAACTAGCCCATTTTAGATTTGATATTGTTCAGCTTACAGCAAAGGTGAGGGAACTGTTTTAAACCCACTATTTTTCCCATGGCTCCAAAGTAATACAGAGAATGTCAGCTGGATGACAATACCTTAGAAAACAACTACTGTATCAGGGATAATGACATTTTGAAAGAGCAACCAGTATTATAGTATTCTTTTCTCTAAAGTAGAATACAGTCCTAGGAAACAAGGACTAAGGTGGAAACGAGAACTCACATTACCTTCACAAAGATTCATTTATAAAATCTTTGTTTATTTGTATGACACAGGGCTCTGTTGGTTTAAAAACTTTTAAGTCTATTCAAGGGAGGACTCCTTATCCATTTTTTTTTCTATTATAAGTAATAATGATTATAAGCACAAAAATAACTGCTTATTTTCTTCAGGTACTATTTTTAAATTAAATAGGATACACAGTTCATTTGCTTATTTTAAAATATGGAGTATGAGGAAAAAAGAGTATTTTATAACCAGTTGCATAAAAAAAATGAATAAAATCTAAAGTAGTACCACTATCTTGAAATAATGATGAATGAAACTATAAATATTTCTGGGAAGAAAAAAACACTAATTGGAAAAATATTTCAACATTCCATTGAAAAAGCTTATTAACATAATAAAAAAACTATGTATGCTAAACTAACATACTACTTGGGATAGGAAAAAAAAATGCCTTAAGCCTTACCTCTTAATACTTCCAGTAACATTTATACTCCAGCTGTATTACACTGCTTTTAACCCTTAGAACATAGATTGCTGTTGCCCAACTCTATCTTTGCACAAGGTCTTGCCTTACCTCCCTTATCAACATGAAAAACTGTTTTACTCATAATCTAGTTCAAATTCTACCAATTCTAGAAACCTTTCATCACTGCTAACTCCCATTCAACTGCTTTTCCCCCATGGAGAAAATTATTTTTCAGTTCTTTGTATACATATTTCTACTACTATATTTATCTGAAAACCAGTTCAATGATCTACATGGAAATGTATAACAACATATCTGAAATCTGAAAAAATAAAGATCACAAAATCGTATAACCATCCAAGAAAGCAAAGAGGACAAAAGATAAAGACAAAGATTAGCTGGGAACTAGAAGGAGGCTAATGAATAAATGAAGACTGAGTTTTCAAGGGTAATATTATAATAGAATGAATTTTGCTTCTTATCACTCTTGGTCTCTTATCACTCTAGAACCAAAAAACAAACAAAAAAAAAAACATCTAAAACAAGAACTATATAACTGTGCCAAAAGTAGCTATACACAACTGGAACTTGTCACTTTTCTTCTTCTTGGTCCCTATTTTATAAATCCACTTTTTGTATACATATTTATTATATCAAACATTACAAAAGAAGGGAATTCAAGCATTAGACTTACCAAAATGTCTGATTTTTTGCTCATATTTCTGCATAAATGATTTTGATTTATCTTCATCTTCTGTTTCTTTTCTTTTATCTTGATTAATAAAACTCTAAGAAAAAAAATTTGAAAATCAGTTTCATATTCTAGTTGGATCTTCTTTAGATAAAGATTGTCTAGCAATCCTTCCAACAGAAACACTAAAAAGCAGCATGGTAGTATTGATATTAAATTTATCTGTCAAACTATCTAAAAAATTAAACTTTATTATACAGGAGTTTGATTAGTTTTGTTTAAAATAACACATAGGTCTGAAAAATTACAGGATTTAGAACTCAGAGAATAACAAATGAATCTCTTTTGTTAAACATTCCCTTTCAAAGGTAGAGAAAGAAATATCCTTAATATGCATATTTTTATTATTCATTTCCATGAAATATTTGAACTTTAACCTACTATTAGATGGTCTTGTAAAAATAAATTGAGAAATTCAAAACACAGAGAGAATAAAGCATATTTACTCTAAATCCTTTGGTAAGACATAAACCTGAACTTTTCTTAGGTGAGGCCAAAGAGTTTGATTCTGAAATTAAGTACAAATTTCTATTAAGGAAGTGCTTATTTTCAGTTAAATAAGTCATAAAACAGATCGTGATGATGTCTTCTAGCT
Source organism: Uropsilus gracilis (assembly GCA_004024945.1). Classification (NCBI taxonomy): domain Eukaryota; kingdom Metazoa; phylum Chordata; class Mammalia; order Eulipotyphla; family Talpidae; genus Uropsilus; species Uropsilus gracilis. The sequence continues at coordinate 3,575 of PVHY01020770.1, forward strand.
AAAAAAACTGGCAGAACAGTTTTTCAGAACAGTCTGTGTTCAAATTTAAAACTTGGTCATCACTGCTAAAAATGAAAATCACAAACTAGCTCTTTGCCAGTTACTATATCCAGAAGTATACAAATATTTATGTATTCCAAAATATAACATATTCTATTATCTAGACCAGCACTGTCCAATAGAAATATAATCCAAGTGACAAATGTAAAGTTTTCTATTAGCCACAAAAAGCAAAAGAAAGAGATGAAATTAAGAACATATTATTTAACCCAACATATCCAACAAAGTATTATCATTTCAACATGTAAGTAGTAGAAAGACTATTAAGGAAATATTTTACTTTTTTGGTACTAAATCATTGTAATCTGGTGTGTATTTTACACTTACAGCACATCTCAATTCGGACTAGCCACATTTCAAGCGCTCAATAGCACATGTGGCTAGTGGCTATCGAGTTGGACAGCGCAGATCTAGACCAGTCCTCTCAAGTCTCAAGCTCCCAGACAAAATCAATGTACGATTTTGAGCAAATGACTGGAACATAAAGATAGTCCTAATTAATTTGTGGTATAAATGTGGGCTATGTTAGAACCTAAGTTTAAAACAAAACAAAACAATTAAAAGCAGAAACAATGAAAATATTTTCTGTGTGACCAGCTAAGACATTAACTTTATAAAACAAAGAAACATTACTGTAATCATTCTCTCTGAAAGAAAAATTCTTTTAAATAACTTTGGGCTATAAATGCAAATCAAAGATAAGACTTAGGAAGACACACTCTTTACAATATATTAAGATATAGCAAATCATTCAGATAAAGAATGCTACTGATATAGGGGGGGAAAACAGGTACAGGTATAGAAAAAATCTAGAAAGAGAAAGTTAACAGTGATTATCTCTGGGAAAAGTCTTTCAATCTACCTTATGTACTTATGTTTGTTTGTTTTTTCACAATAAAAATGTGATACTCATCATTTTTCATGACTAAAGAACAGAATTCTGATTAAGCTAGTGATGGTATATACATTTAACTATATGTATAACTTATTAATGTAGTAGAACTAGAGTTCATCCAGGGAAAGGAAATTAAGAGTGCTCAACAGCATAAACTGAGAGTGGCTACCAGGACAGAAATAAGCAATGTTATGACAAAGAGGTCTGGAAAATGATGATGGCTAAAGCTAAAGTAAATGTGAACTTATATAAAAGCAAGCAGCTTATTCCTGAAGTTTGAGGGTTAAGCTTAGACAAACAGCAAAAGGTACAACTTCACATATTGGTAGAAAATGACTGAATCTCACTTCTCATTTCTTCTTAAAATATATCAGCAGAGTACGAGGCTTACATAGTCCAGTGAGAAACAGAACACTGCTCTTAACAAACTACTAACAAGGAAATAAATACTGTACTAGATATCAGACCCTTCAGATTACTACCTGAGGTTTAATAAATACATTCTGGTAAATAATAGTGAAAGACTTTAATAAAACCAGTAACTACACATCAATGTTACAAAACTGGTAGCAAGGCTAATGGCATGACAACACCAGCCTAACATTTGAGCTTTATCACATGCCATACCCTATGCTACAAGCTTTTAAAGACATTGTCTTATCTAAAGTCTTCATACCTGCTCTACATTCTTGAGGTAACTGAGGCTTAGTGATTTACTCAAGTTCACAAAGTCAGCATGTAACAAAGCTAAGATATGAGGCAGTATGATTCTAAAGCCCATACACACGTTCAATGCTATGCTATCACCATACAGTTGTGTTGAAGATCACCCACATTAGAAACTATTGGGAATACAGCAGCTTCATAAACCATCAAAGCTGAATACTGTTTATGAGATTTGGTTGCTTTGCTATCAAATATGCAAATGCTTTGTACAAAAACTTCTCTTATTTCTTTTTTCAGTATGGTCCAATATAAGTCATACCTTATTAAAAACATCCTTGCTAATGGCATCCATATTCCACAGACACATTCTCTCTCTCTGTATGAGAGCTTCTTCCTTCTGTCTCCATTCTTCTTCCCGTTGCCTCAGTTCTGATACTGCTGTTTGTGCTTTGGCATGTTCCTGATCCAAGGACTCAGAGTTATGCAGTGCTAAGCTACCAAGTTTCTGCTGAGCTTCAGCAAGATTCCATTTGCAGGCCACAGAGCTCTTCACAAACTCTTTTTGCTTTTGGCAAGCCAATTCAATTCCATGGCTATATATCTAGATGAAAAACAGTATTTATAAGAAATGAAGATGGCAATGAATATGTCTGCATAATAGAATACAATTTTGTTTTAGTCAAAGATTTTTGTGCACTGTTTTTGGTACATAGGCATCATTTTGAATATTAGTTTCAATTTTGTATTATAGGTCTTGTGTCATCAACTTGTTCCTAAATTTCTTTGTTAATCTGTGCCCCTCCCCCTACAACTAGCAGCAACAAAAAGTCTGGCAACTAGCAGTATCCTGCATTTATCAACAAATATTTGTTTTCATAATCCTGAAATATCTGAATGAAAATGAAGGTGTAAATTTAGTTTTTCTTTATCACTCAATATATTGAAAACCAGACACATTCTTCACTGCAAAGAATCTTTAGGAAGAACTAATCGTTTTTTGTTTCTATTTTCTCCCTGTATTATTACAATCTTTCAGGATCTGAGAGGTTCTTATTGAAAATTTCTATTTATAATTGATGAGTATCAGGTATCTTTTAACTTAATCTTACTCAAGCAAGTAAAGTTACTGGAAAAAAAAAAAGTCAACTTGTCCACCTTGGTAATTCAGGAGTAATAAAAATCAGTTTTAGTCTTTACTTAACCACTACATTTAAGGCACTGTGATGGGTGCTTAATTCTTCATATTCCTCAGTTCTATAAAACAAAAACTAAAGATAACTTTTTGATTTCTTAGTCAAATGTTTAACAATTCAAACTAAGTGTCCAGAATAACTTTAGTCCAAATTGTTTCCTTGTATTCACTAATGGGGTCCTTATAATTTCACACCTCAATTTTAAAGTCATTCTTCAACTTATTAGGCTCATCTCTCCAGAAAATGAATCTGACAATTGTACTTTCCCTAGAATCTTGAGATAAAGTGCAAAAAATGTGGCATGGAATGATCCTTTATTATCCTATTTTAAGTCTTTAGGCTCTGTACTACTTTTCCACTTGTCCTTTTATACTTCCCATGCTTCCTTCAAAGTGGCAAGCCTCCCCCTTCCAAGAGGGAAAAAAAAAACCCCAGCAAAACAAAACACCACCCTTCTCAATTTCAGATTCTGGCATCACTTTTCCACCTTTCTCTTATTCTTTCTCCTATTCCATGCTATGCATATTTCTATAATGGTGTTTTCATACAACAATGTGGCTAATTGTTTACCAACTATCAGTTTCTTGAGGGGCTACACTTAAATAAATCTAGATGAATAAATGACTGTTTCTTAGAACAGAGCAGTAGTTGCAAAGAATTCTGAGTCAAGTAGCATGCAATGGCCCCACTTCCTGAGTTTTCAGGCAAACTAAGATTTCTATTTAGGCAAATGTGGACACTATTGCTATTCAGATGTTTTACTTATTTAGCAAGTATGGAGCACATGTATTATGTGGCCCCAATCAATTAAGTAAAATCTTTATTTTTTGCTATCTTAATAACAGGATCATGGATTATTGCAGACTAACTATACTTAAGTAGCAAAATTTATTTTGCAAGAAAATACAAAAGATATACTCAAAAGCATTGTGGACAGAAATGCCTTCCATTTTCATATTATGTGGGAGGTAATATTCACTTCTCAAATCAAACACAGAAATCTTATTTTCAAATTGCAAAAATGATTTATGCTTAAATTCTTCACAGATGACACAGACAACATTTGAGCAAACTAACACGTACAGAGATGATTCAATTAAAAAGTCATTTATCTCTGAACAAATTTAAGTTTAAGCTAGAGTAAATATATTTCAATGAGCATAAATTTGAAAATAGAACTGTCAGAATTAGATTGACTAATGTTGCTTTACATAAAAAAAAATTCTCAAACATGAGAATTTCAAACTTTCTTTAAATGGGTCTTACTTCACAAATGCTATTACGATATTCAGATTAACCATATCTATGATATTAAACTAAAGTTGGCTTTTTAAAAAAAGATTACAAGTATTTTTAAACTGAATTAAACATTTTATTCTTTCTAGATATTTCAATCCCAAAACTGAAGTCTTAAAAGTCAGAAGACTAGACCTAAACAGATTTGTTAGAAATAATACATGAACTAATTTAATATTACTAACCATTTGCAAATTTTAACATCATTCAGAAGTAATTTCAAGTCAATAAAATTTTTATCACATTATAGGATGGACAATGCAATAGGAGGAGGGGATAAAACACTATATAGTAGGAAAAGGTTTATCTTTAATTATCTACTAAGCTAGATGATCTAAAACACTAACTTTCAATGGAGATAAGTCATTTCACTTCTAAATTCTTTTCAGTTAAAGAAGCTAGTATACAGATATTTCTAAAATTCAGGTTTCTCTGTTTTCTTTGTAACTCAACCAGAATGGAAGAAAATTTATGAAAACTTTCTATTTTCTCCATGTGCTTTCAAAATTGACGATGGCAGCTGGTGTTCATTCTTTTGTCTTCATCTCTAATACGTTATGTGCTTATATAACTTTTTTTTTTTAAATATAAAGATGACACTAGTGATCCATAATTAGTGGGTGACCTATCAACTCTCATTCAGTACTCCTACAAATTTCCCAGTGACTGGCTGGCCGAAGTACAGTCTGTGGTTATGAAACAGCACTTTCTTCTGTGTGAAGTCAAATAACCCAGGAGTTTGGAATAGTATGGATGATCTTATTTATCAGCAAATGATTTAAGTCACTTATCTTCACTAACAGCTGGTTGGAGAATCTAAAGAAAAACTATTATTCAGTTAAACTCAGGGACCCTATCTTGCAAAAAGCCTAAAATGCAAACACCAATAATCCGTTTCATTGAATGTTAGGGTTTAACCTATAATCCTGAAATATACTTCTAAAACATACTCAGGTTGTGATAAAAAACAATCAGGATAAGGTAATATGGGTATAAAATAACTGCTCCCTAAGATAAGAAGCCAGAAAAATCCTAAATATCTATCACATTTGGGTAAGTTTCAGAGGGAGGATGGCTGTACTGAAAACCACAAGTAGCATCAGGAATCTGATGGTGAAAGTCTAGAGGAAAAGGGATTGTGTGCCTGTTTGTTCTTACCAGGGAATGATGTGAAACAAATCTCAATAAACCATAAGGGGTGAAAACGGTCCCGAGAATGGGATTTACAGCAGCATAAAAAAGCGAGGTTTACGAATGTGCTCAGATGTGAAGTCAGTGAAACTGGATCTGAAATTTTTATGTCAGGAGCTCAGTGGATTATAGAAACACAATCATCCAGTGTGCCTATTAACTGTGCACCAGTATTCGAGCCTTCAACAGAATAAAGTGTTCAGATAAAAGCATGCACAAGAGGACAAAGGGTCAATGTTATAGTATGAGCCGCCCAAATCTGGGTGTTGTCAGAAGGGTGGAGGTAGAAACGTTTTGCAAGGATGAAAAGGTAATCAGACAAGGCGGAAAAAAGTATGCGTGATGGTGGAGGTTGGAATAAATGATCAGTTCTTCTTTGAAGCCCTCAGACGATGCTACAATAGACGTAGGACGGTATCAGGCACCCGTCCCCAGGAAGCCGGAGAGAGGGCAGAAGAGGACACATAAGAGGATCATAGAGACAGGGGACACAGCGGGCCCGGCGGCAGCACCTCCCCACTCTTCCAGCAGAACGCCGTCCCCTTCTTACCTGGGTGCCGCCACCCGGCAGCTGCGGGCAGCGGGGAGAACCGGAGGACACATCCAAGTCATTCTCTTCCTCAGCCTCGCCCTCGGCCCGAGGGAGGCTCCAAGCTCCCGGCGGTGGCCACGGTTGCTCCATGTCCAGCTGTTCCCCGCCCCACAACCGCCACCGCCAACTGACCAGGAGTGAGTAGAATCTGCAGCGCTGAGCCAGCCGCTCCAGCTGCTCCAGCCGGCCGGGGCCGTTACCCAGAATCCCTCTACTGACCGCAACGTCGACGCACGCCCCGCTAGCCTGGGCCGCGACTCCCGCAGACGGCGGAGGCGGACGGGCTCTGATTATGACGTCACTTCCGCCTCGGGGCGGGGCCTTGGGACGTGCGTCCCGGGGCTGGCGAGTAGTGAGTGACCGTAGAGCTTTTTCTTGTGCTAGCTCCGTCATCTGATCCTTTCAGCGCTGCCTATTTACTCGTAACGGCGCGCGGGATTATGCTGTGTTAAAATGCTTGGTTTCTAAAGTATCTCGACACCGAACGCGTTCTGACTTAGTGTTGTCCTCTTTGCCCGTTGCTTAGAAACTCATTCTCGAATACTGGTTTGTGAGTCAGTAGTTCTGAAGTGGGGGGTGAGGGAAGAAGAGGGGGAATTTCGAAAAGCAGATCCTATTTCCCTTTCATTTAAAGTTACAAACGACAAGTAGAGCGAAACGTAACCGGGAGGAGTACGCCAAAGATAAAGGACTGGAACGAGCACGACTAAAAAAGTTGAATATCGCTGCTAGCTAACATACAGGGAAGGTTTTCTGTATCCCTAGGTTGTTTAATTCTGATGATTTCTGCTCTCATTATCCCCTCTTAGGAGAGAAAATACAACCATAATACTCAATACACATTTTAAGGGGAAGAGATGGGAACAGCTCACGGAGTCTGACTTCAAAATGTGCAGTTAACGTTCTCGTTGCCCAGCTCATAAAGAAATTCAAATAAGCAGACGCCATTTGTTCAACCTGGTAGATTGGCAAACTTTTGAAATTTGCCAATACCGTGTGTTGACAGTATGCAAAGAGATGCTTATTCAACTGCCATTTGGTTAGCTTTTTGGAAGCGATAAGTGGGATAAGTGAACAATACCAAAGGTTTAAGTATTTTGATTCAGCAGTTTGACTATTCAGAAATTATCCACCAACGTTATTTTTTTCACCAATATCAAATGATTTACCTATAAAGATGTTTATTCTAGCATTTTGCGTGTGATAAGGAAAAAAACCTCAACCGTCTAATTGCACTATATAGCAGTACTTATATTTTAATACAATGGAATATTATAACTCTTATAAAACGAGTAAAGTGAATATAAATGTGCTGACAAGAAATATCTCTAAAATGTGTGTGGTTAAAAAAAAAATCCAGTTCCGGAATTGGATATATGCCTATCTGTATACTATCTATATCTGGAAAGAGAATGATGGAATGTATGCAAAAAACAAGACTTGTGCATGTGTGTGCATGTGTATAGATGATTTCTGAAGGGTTTCGAGAGTTGTTATTGATTACACCTGATGAGTAAAGCTGGGTTAAAGTTTTTCAGTGTCTTTACTTTCCACTTTTAACCTTCCTGTTTAATATTTCATATTAATATTTTAGCCTATCATTTTAATATTTTTCAATAAACATCTGCTATATCTCAATGACTAACAGAAGCAGAGAAGCACTGTGCCTAGATCTTTTGAGTTTATGGGTGAAAACCACAGGAGAAAAATGGCACAAGGGGTTTTGAGTAGTGTCTGGCATAAAGTAAGCTCTACATAAATGTTAAGTACTGTTGCTGTTATTACTGATTTCCCTCCTACTTTTCTCACTATTTTCCCCCTACTTCTCTCACTATTTTCCCTTAGTCTCTTTGACAGTCTCCTCTTCTTCTAACAGACCTATAATTTTAGAATTCCATAAATTTGGCCAATGGGGAGGGCCTTGTCTTGTCTGTTCCTGTGACTCTAAATAACATCCATGTATTGACAACACCCAAAATGAAATCTAAGCCTTGACTTAACTCCAGATCATATTTCTACCTGTTGACTCATGCACATTATAAATTTAAAATGGTCAAAAAAGAACTCTTGATTCCAGTCCTCCTCTAATTTATGTCTTTCCATGTCGATAAATGGCACCAATATCAAATCCAAAAAGGTCAGCCTTTACCTAATCTTTGTCTTTCACCTTCCATATCTGAACCAACAGGTTTTATATTTTCCATGCAAATACATCTTAAATATATCTATTTCTTTCCTGCTTTCCTAGTTCCTCTTTTCCAGGACCCACAATCTCTGGGATTTCCCAGGACCCACAATTCTATGGGACTACTGCAGTAGTCTTCACCATATATGTTACATTTTCTGCTTAGTCTTTGCACAGTTGCTAAAGATATATATATATATATATATATATATATATATATATATATACATGCACACACATATGTACACACATAGGATCATATACACTCCTGTTATATCAATTAGATGCTTTCAAAACAAACAACTAAAACCTGTGTTAACAAAGACTTAACCTATACAAGACAATTATTTTCTATTTAGCAAGAAGGATGAAGATATATGGTCCCAAGGTTGATTTAGCTGTTTGGCAGTATCATAAAGTTGCTTCTATGCTTTTCATCATCCTGAGTCTGCTGACTTTGCTTTTCAGGCTTTTCACAGTTGTAGGGTGGCTGCCACAGATCAAAACATAACAATAGCTGAAGAAGGAAGTGAGAGGAATTAAAGACACTCTTATTTACTTTAGGCCTCATAGCAGTAATAAACATGTTTCTCAGAAACTTCCAATGAATTTCCTTATACTTTATTAACTAGAACTGGCTGAACTAAATTATGATTTATTCCCAGGAGCATTTTTCACAGCAAAGTTGGGGTTTCAATGACAAGGAAAAAGCATATGGCTATTAGTAGGCAATCAGATTATCTGCCCTGTTGTTTCAATTTCTGTACTTTCTCTAGTGCCAGCCTAACTCCTGAGTGTCACCTCTTAACTTCCTCTATACCCTGGTATGACCATTGACTTCCTTTCAGTTCCACAAACATATCAGTTTATTTGCTGAATCATTACTGTTGCTCTTTTTGCAAAAATAACCTTTCTCTTTGTTCTTTAAAAGTCTTGATTGTGGGCATGCTTTTCCTTTTAGATCTTAGCTCAAATGTCATACCTTAAGGGGCTGATCTGTTCTTTACTGTGTCTAAATTAGTTTCTTATTCCCTCTTCAACCTGTAGCCTTCTATCTTAATTTCCTGGACATTTCCTTCCTAGCATTTGTCATATTTTATTTAGTCAGTCATTTATTTATTGTATTTCTTCCTTCACTTCCTTCACTAAAATGTTAGGTCCACACTGTGTATCCTGTATTCACTCTTACACTTAATAGGTACAGGATAGCACAAAGTAAGTAATGTGTTCAGTTGATTAGTAGGGATGAAAAGAATGAAGTCAGATTAAATAAAAATAGGAGAAAGGGTGAAAAGGAAGTGGAAAGATGTATATTTTGGTAGGAAGTGGATGGATATAATGATAGCTAAAGCAGTGTGTTTTAGCTATTGCTGATGTTGAAGGCTAAATCCTGTTGCCCAGGTATAATGGCTACCTTTTTATAATTCTTGGAACTAAATTATACTCTTTTCTACTTATACTGGGTAATAAATATGATTTCTTGGAAATTGCTTTGGTAATAATTATCATAGAATAATAATTACTCTAATACTCTCACGGACATAGAACTAGCCAGCTGAAATTCAAAGGAGCAACTTTTTTTTTCTTTAATAGAAATTATTTTAAAGTGGAAGGATATGGGCTATGTACGCAAGACCACTCCTTGTGGAAGGGACTGTGAGATACTGTGAGGTTAAGTATTGAGCCCACAAATATGAGTGAATCAAAGCAGAAGCTAAAGAGTACTATGTGCGCCTGACTCATGAATTCGAATAAAGTGTGAAATAGATCCCATGTGTCTCCAGATCATAAATAACTTCAAGATTCTTAGAAGCTGTTCAGTTACAATTCAATTCCCTCCCTGGAAGCATTCTAGTACTTTGAGAAAACTTTCAAGAGGTATATGTATTTAAAGAAATATGCCAATTGTCAGTTCCTTTTCTTTTCCTGTATATTTCTTCAGAGTCCACTATATGGTTTTCTTTTTTTCGTGAGTTTCCCCTCTGAATTAATTGTAAAATATTACACAACAATTTTCTTATCTGCATTTGAGGTGAATAGATCATCATATTTTCCCTTTCCGTATGTGTGTGATTTCTATTGAAGGAAATTCCTTGTGATTCCACCAAGACTCTCCTTGATGTGTTATTTTAGTACAGAAGTAGGTCCATATGACATGATTACTTTTCTTATTTAACAATATGTTGAAACCGGGCGTGGTGGCACGCACCTGTTGTCCAAACACTAGGAGGCAAGAGGCTTGGGATCGCTTGAGTTCGTGGGTTCGAGACTTCCCCGGACAACATAGTGAGACCAGGTCTCGAAAAAGCAGCCAGGCGCCATGGTGGTCAGTACTTGTATTCCCTGCTACCTGGGAGGCTGAGGCTGGGGAATCACTTGAGTCTGCGGTATCCCGGACAACATAGTGAGACTTAGTCCCTCCCCCCTAAAAAAGTTGAAAAATTTATAAGTATTTTTATATTTAAAAACACATGAAAACCTGATTTAACTATCTACCCTTTCAGACTGATGTAAGCTAGAAGCTCACTCTTCCAAGAAAAGTGCACAGATGTCTGTGCAGGAAAGTTTGGTTTTGCTGGAGACCACAGGAAAAGCAGCACTGCTCTGGAGGCATAAGTAGCAGACACACTGACATGGATCTTTTCCTGGCATGCATTATAACGATGCAGGCATAAAAGATCAAGAAGTCAGTTTCTGATCCTTCTTACCTTCCCAAAAGCTTCCTTTTTATTATTTTATGACTTCTACTTGTCTTGTTTTCCTTTTTGGTCTAGATACTGCAAATACTTGACCAAAAGTTTTGAAAGTACCTAAGGATATTCAATCAAAAGTAAGTTTCTTTTTTTATCTCTTTACCCCAGGCCTCCTTCCCATGGGCATCAACTACACAATTCTTAGTGTGTTATTCACAAATATTCTAAGCACATATGTACTTATATTTTGTCTCTTGAAAATAGCAGCATACTTTTACACTGCTTTTGTTCCATACTTCCCTCCCTCCCTATCCTCACCCCTCATTAGTTTTATAGTTTAAAGAGTATTTATTGCTGGGTCTTAAAGCTATTTCAACTATTCCATGTGACATAGTATTCCATCTTGAGTATTCCATCTTGAGGCTTAACTATAATTGACTTAGTCTGACCCTATTTAATGAAATTTTAGGTGGTTTCTAGCACTTTTTAAAGTACACATAATGTTGCAAAGTATATTTTTATGTATGTCTTAAAGTATACCCACATGAAAATTTTTGACAGACATTAACAAATTGTTTTCCTCAGAGAAGTTACATGTGATGGATAAAATACTGACCTCCAAAGATACCTAAATACTAATCTCTGGAACCTATCTATGACTATGCTACCTTCTGTGGCAAAGTGAAACTAACACTGCAGATGGAATTAAATTAGCTAGCTAACCTTAAAATAGAGGTAATGATCCTCGATTATCTTTGTGGATCTAATGTAATAACAAAGGTCTTTGAAAATGAAATGAGAATCAGAGATAGCAGCACAGGAAAGACATACTTCACTGTTGTTGGCTTTGAAGCTGGAGAGCTATAAGTCATGCAGGCAGCCCTGAGTAACTGAAAAGCAAAGGAAAGGAAAAGGCAAGGAATGCAATTCTGTGTACACTTTGCTTTTAGCCCAGTAAGATCTGTGTTGCCATAAAACTATCACATAATACATTTATCTTCTTTTAAGTCATTAAGTTGTGGTAATATACTAAGTAGCTACAAAAATTAATGCATTAGGTATATTTACACTCCTTCCAACAATATGTGATTGTGCTTCCCCACAACCCTTCCTTTTTTTTTATAGTTTCCTTCCCTCACATGAATATATCTTCCTACATCATTTGAAAAGAAATGTTTACAATTTAGTGTCCTATAATTAATTTCTTAAGCTAAAAGGAAAATCTGTCATAAATATCTGTCATACTTTTGTTCTTTGCTCATTAACTTACTGGAAAATTCCCATTTGGGGCATGTGCCATTTTCTTGGCAGTGGCCAAGATTTGAATAGGATGTGCTGATCTGTTATTTCTGCAATGCTGATATCACTACTGAGCCAGCTGCACTGCAGAAACACTTTGGGAACAGAAAATTTTCAATGGGATGTTTTATTGTCACTAACAGGTACCTGCACAGCCAGTATAGATCATTCCTGGAAGTGGTAACAATCCGTCCAATCCTTGAATGACTTTGATTGGCCTACCAAGGAGATAGTCATCTCAGGGATAAACTAGTTTGCAAGATAGGGCAGAAGTTTTGTATAGCAACTTCCACATCTTCAATAGAGAGTCTCAGGTCATAATGACGGCGGAAATTAACAGAGTATCAATATTTCATATCAATTTGTTTAATATCCCCTGGTCCTTTTTCATTCTGCTTATTTAGTCTGCTCTTATGTGACAGGACTTACTTTTACTCATGCACAGTAATTTTCTAGACTGCCTTGAAACATCTACATTTAACAGCTATTCAAAGATATTTATTGAACATTGGCTATGCAAGGTATTTAGGATACACTTTTAGCCACACAGAACTTACAATTTATGGAGACAGAGTAATCAATCACAGGAACAAAAGTAAATCTGTTATTGTGGCAGTTACTATAAAGAGGAGATAACATATTTGTAGTAGATTTCATTTTGTAAAAGCAGAAAAGATACCATGGTGGATATATAAAGCTGTGTACTTGTGTTAATCCACACCTACATTGGATGGCACCCTATGTAAAAGGTGTAGATTAAAGAAAGGAAAGGGCCTAGAAGCATTTTCTTTAGGCTGGTAGAGGACAGTGACAGAGAAATAATGGCCAGAGAATAGGAGGGAAACAAGGAATGGGATGTGCTCTAGTAACCAAGCAAAGGGAATCCATTTTAGTCAACGAGGATTCAGTTTAGCAAGAACAGTCCGGGTAAAGCTAAAAGAACATAGGGTGGGACAGGGTATCTACGGGGATCAGTACAGTGTCTCTGTTGCAGGGGCACTAATGGGGTAGGGACACCAGACCTCAAATGTGGCCACTCCCCTTTAGCTCTGTGACCTTGGGCAAAAGCATTCTAGCCTCAGATTCTGCATCTGTAAAATAAGGGTAGCAATATCTCCCTTAAAGGATTATTGTTGGGATGAAATGAATTAGTCATGTAATGTGACTGGCACTTTGCAGGTGCTCAATAAAGATTCTTTCTATTACATCTTGGCCACTTATTAATTCAGAAGGAGTTGTCACTTTTGATGTCTTAGCATTTGTCTACCTCTGCTTGTATATCCCTGCACTTATCTGGGTGCCAGAAAACAGTTGTTAGCTGACAAAACAGTTCTCCATATGCTGTAGGAGCCAAGTGCCCATGGAAATATCTCTTGGTATTTAAACAGAGTATCAGGGACTGGACAGGGATACAATATAAGTTCACTATACTGATATTGATTTTTTTCCCTTGCAGGGAAAGAAACTACAGTTACTAAGGAGACTATTCTTGTCTTTTTAGTCTAAAGAGACTTAATCTTGTTTAAGACATGTTTCTGCATTTGCATTTCCAGAATTCCATGACTCTTTAATGCAAAATAATAGTAATAAATAACTCATCACATCAAGATTATTTTTTGAGAGACAGCATTGACCCTTCTGTAATTTTCTGATTGGCTAGGAGCAGCTATTCCTGCCTCCCTTAATTTTTTTTTTTTTAACCAAACACTGTGCATGGTGGGGAAAATGGGTGAAGAATTCTTGCTCTCCCTGCCACTTCTCAAGTTTTTACAAAGTAACTGGCTTTGACAAGAACAGTAACTACCGGTTGGGAAAACATGCAATCAATCCTTGCCTTAGGTTATCTAACCCCGGGAGAAAGAGACTGATAAGTATTTCTATTGTGGCTAACAAGGGATAGAAAACAAACCTCTTTAAGAATCATTCCAGTGTTTTCTTATTAGCACATCTAATTTTTTTTGACAGTGTGGCCATGTTCTCGAACCAAACATGAGGACATAATGTTTCATAAGGTACCCTCAAATTCCTTTAGGGACAAGATGCTATTTTAATTGTAATTTTTACAGAAATTTCAAGGGGTCATATAGCTACTAAAAATGGGTAGCACTTAAAAGATGACGGAGCTATAATCATAACCCACTTTTAGAAAGGAAGCTGTAAACATTTTAACATGGTAATTGGGGTCATAAAGAGAAGTGATGAAAAGCAAGTAGGATTCTTAGCATCTTCCAAAATCTACCACCAACCGAATACGGGTTTGATCTCTCTCACTTAGAGCGTAGTTCGAGAAGCTAACACCCGGACCGCGCAGCCCGAGCGGCGCGCGTGCGCCAGGGACTGGTTCTAGATCCTGGATGGAAGGTTGCGTGTTTGAGTGTCCATGGCAACGGGACGCTTCCGATTTCCGGGAGCCTGCACCACAGCTCGCGTAGTGTGAGATCCCCCCGATGGGAGGGATCTGGGCTACAGTGGGGGTTGGGGTGGGGGTGGCTACAAAGGGTGTGGGGGAAAATTACTAGGAACATTGGCGCTCGGGATTGACGAAAATAAGAAAAATCGGTCTGAGGCTAGGCACAAAAGGAACGATTCATTTCAATCCTCTCATCAACACAGGGAACGATGCCTCTGAAGGTGGTGGTGGAGCTGCAGGTCCGGGCGGTAAGAGATCCATGAACCTCTCTTAGCCCCAAATCAGATTCTTCCCCCAGGGTTCTCAAAGGGTCTCTGGACATTTCCCCTCCCCTTCTCACCTCAGCGGCGCGCGCGCGCACACACCCTCACCCCACCCCCACCCACTACCCATCCACCATTTTTTGGGACAAATAACACCTCTCTTCCGGAGATACTATACACTGTCTTCCTTGACTTCCTAACCTGCCATTATTTCAACCTCTTCCATTTTTACCCCCAAAGCAAACTCGTTTCTTAGCTTTATCCTGAAATTTTCTGTCCTTTTAAAATAATTTTGCATTAAGTAGAAAAAGAATTTTATTTCCTTTTTCAGGGTAAAGATTTATTAAAGGATTAAAAATCCTCCCCTTTAAACAACAAATGAAGAATTTCAAAAAGCCCATTACTTCCTAATAATATGCCACCTCCATGAACCAAACCAATGTTTTCTAAGCTATTTTCCCTAAAGATGGCTCTGGCTTGCTAATTTCAAAAGGGAAATTAGCAACAATTTATAATTATTATCCAACTCCTGTTTAAGTGAGAAGCTATGGCAGAGTGACTCCATTGTTCCAGATTGGGGTCAGTCATTCCTTTTTTCTCAACATCCATTTTCCAAGGCTTCCACCTGCAGTTACTGAAAAACTGTGTAACTTTGTCTTTAAAGCTGTAAGGCCTTCTGTACTGGCTACGATTACAAGCTTAATACTAACAGACACTGCCTATCTGCCATGGAAAATCTGGTTGGCTTCCATACAGATAACCAATGCTGTGCTTTCATTATACATGTAGTTCTGACTAAAGATGATAAAAATTTCAAAGACTCATCCCACTTAGCTGACAGCAAGACTACAGTAATTGCAAACTCTCAAAATTATCCAGTAGAATAAAGGGATTTTTAAGAAGCTGAGTTTTCCTTACTAAGGCAAAAATTAAATAAGCTTCCATTTCACTTCAGTCAACATTACTGGCTAATTTTATTTTGATTTTTTAAAGGCATTCCTCAGTGTACAATTAATAGGGAAATCAGTTTTGTATTCTACAGTACCTTGTATGCTCCAAAAGCATCAGCTAACTAATCTGTGCTTTAAAACCCCAGGAACAAAAATAGGGAATTCCAGAACTGTAACCAAGAACCAGAAGGTACACTTCATCATGTGACTCCAATAGTTAGACTTGTAAACACTGTAAAGAGATAGTATCATTGCTTCCAAATAATATGGCCCACATAATGCTATGATTAAAATAAAGGATCTTGCCAAGGATAAACAAAGCAAACCACTTAGAGCTTCAGTTTGGCTGATTTAGCAAGTGAAGAGGTAGTAGTATGTGTTCAGGATGTTGTGGGAATGCAGATGATTTTATTTTAAGAAGCAGCTATCCCTATTTCAGTGTGCTCCTCACACCCAAAAAGTTCAATGCTTCCACCCAGTGAGAGCCTGTTTATCACAACCATTCTTCATATTATCAGTACCTCTGCATGACAGATCAAGGGTAATAATCCTATTTATAAATGTCAAACTCGTTAGTCATAAAGGTTTCCTGAAGATACCAGTTTCCAAGGATAATTTAAAGATCCTTATTTTTAGGTAAGCACATACCCACTTCAGTTTTTCTTAGAGAATTTCGCCCTGCATTTGGTGATCTTTGGTCTTGTGATATGGGGAGGCACTATGGATACACTCTTTAGAAGTAATGATCAATGTAAATGGAAATTTAGGAGTTAGTTATACTGTGAACCTTGACAGCAGCAGGCTCCCCTTGATAAATTTCAAGTTAAATACTGTTACCTCGTGCTATGTACAAGGAAAGGAATTCCATGTGAAAAACTGAGGGTCATCCTTGTGTCATATATGAGAGTTTATGCTCTGACATTGCTAATAGCCCCATTATCTCCCCATTTTGTTACTTGAATTCAGGAGCATTATTTAATCTGCAGACATAATAGGCAGTAGGGCCTTATCTCCTCCTATATTGGTTCACACTATACTCTTATACTTTCCATTCTGACTTCCCCAGCAACTTAGCTTTTCTACCTGTTGTCATACCATGCTATTTATTGGTTGTCAATGGAATCAAGCAGAGGCGATAGTCCCAGTCTTCCCATTCTATCGGCACTGTAGATATGCCCCACTTTTAAGTGTTTCTTCAAGTAATTTCTTATTTTCTGCTAAAAGACTGTATTACAAGTAGTGGAAAAGAAAGGCATGTACTATAATCTTGCTTCTCACTACCCCAAAAGCAAGAGGGAAGTCCAGGCAATAGTCAAAGCACTTACCAAGAACATCAGCATTAAGAAGAAATCTCCCCAAATGTGGCAACAGATCTTCAAGGAGTAAACTAGAAAAACCTGTCTTATACTCTCAAAATCTACTTTAGCAAAAAGGATCAGTTAGTTCAGGACTCCTCTGCATGTATATTTACAGAATGATAACTTGTTCCTCTTTCAAAGTTCAACTACAAATGATATGTTGACTTCTGGGATTACTACAAAACACAAATTATGTTAATTTTTTTTAAAAAATGCAACATTATAATCACCCCAGCCTGGTTTCTCTGCTGTTGTCCTGGAGGTACAATTATTGAATAAATATAGAGGGATTTTTTTTTGCTTTCCATAATATGGTTGTTGTGCTCAGTAATGGTCAGCATGTGCTCCAGCCTAGCAACCCATCGAGATGGCAGGAAATCCCAACAAGGTGGTAGGAAATCCCAAAAGATGCTTGAAATGTCCTAAGGGGCAAGCAGGATGGGTGCTGGTTTATGTCGGCATCATTGCTTATGGAAATCTTCAGATCTCCTGGTGCCATGAAGAGCACGATGGATCGATGGATCGTGTCAGTGTTGGTTCCATAGTACAAAGAGGAATGGAGCATTGTGCGGTGAGAGCCAGCAATAGTCCACGATGCTATACTGCATGTAGCCCAGGAAAAAGCCAAAAGCTACATCTGTGACATTGTGCCGCCCCAGCATTACCCTGGAGAGACCCAAGACAAAAGCCCACAGTACCACCAACACCCTCAGTGGAATGGCCAGCACCAGATGGTTCAGGATGAACCTTGACACCAGAGCGGCCCTCGTGGCATGGCCCGAGGGGAAGGAGTACTTGTCCACAGAGAGGGTGAAAAACATGTCCATCTGGTTGTGTGCGGGGCGGCGCCTGCGGACTAGTCCTTTTATCAGGCCCACCATCAGCAGGTCCAACAGCAGGGCGAAGAGCAAGTTCATCAACACCTCGCGCCCGGCCCAACTGTCACTCCTAGACAGGCAGTAAAGGGTGCCCAGTAGCCAGGGGATGCCGTGTCCCGAGATCTCCAGCAGCTTCATCAGCGGCCGCGCACTGCCCCAGGATGAGCTCTCTCCCGCGCACACCCCCAGCTTCTTGGACAGCCACAGGTCGATGGCCAGCAGGGAGCGCAAAGCGATGCCCAGGAAAGACGGGTTCAGGTCCATGCGGTCCTCGTCCGGCGGCGGGGCCGAGGGCGCCAGCGAGGGGCCAGCCCCGGTCAGGGGGAAGGAGCCGCGGCGGTGCACTGGACTCTCAGACGCGCGGAGCCGGGCGCAGGTGGGATCAGCGCCCGGCGCGCGACTGCTAAGCAGGGACTGGAACTCGAACCTGCTGCTGCCGCCACCGCCGCCATGGGCCGGGCTGCTGGGGCTGCTGCTGCTGCTGCTTGAGGTGGAGGCGCCCAGAGGGCGTCCCTCTATGTTCCTCCGGGGGCTCGGCATCGCGGCGACGCCTGGACCCCAGCACCCTGCCGGCCTAAGGAGAGGCTTCCCGGGCCTGCAGCGTCTTCCGCTTCCGCACGACCATCCTGGAGGGGCGGAGACAGGCGCCAAGGAGAGGACAATTGTGACACCTGGCGGAGACGGGCGAGGAACGGAGATTTCCAAATTGAGGAAGGAGAGGAGAGGGAGAGTATAGGTGTGGGAGGTAAAGGTGGTGAGGGGTTCGACGTTGTAGGGGGTGGGGTCACATTATCTGCTGGAGGTTAGAAGTTAGAGCCGCCATTAAAAAGCAAAACACAACAAACTATTTTATTTTTTTCCCTTTTGTTTTTAAGATTTCTTGCCCAGGGGTGTTCCTTCCTGGCAAGCAAGATGTGTACCTTGGGATATATTTTCTAAATCAGTACCTGGAGACTGACTGCTTCCCCCCTGTATTCCCTCTTATGATTCATCAGAGCATGAGATTTGAAAAGGTAATCTTCGTTTTCCCATTGATAAATAAGAAATTAAAATTTTGCTGTCTGAAGATCATTTAATGGTTCTTACAAGGAAAGCCGTTCTTATAAACTTATATAGATTTCCTTTTAAAAAAATTACTTGCGGTCACCTCTGCATAATGCAAATCCATAGATTTTGCCTCTCAGTTCTGAGCCAAGACCTGTCAGTCTAGTGCTGAATACTCTGGTCGATGTTTTCTATTCTTGGAATTCCCATGGCATTTTCTAACTGGAGCAGAGAGAGCATTGTCTGAATGTTCTAAGAAGACTTTAGAAATCAACCTTTTTAGACTCAAAAGTAATGAAAATAATAACTAAATTATTTAAATCTTGATCTGAAATCCTATAACAAAACTACAAGGTTCTTTAGAATTACTGAGTTTCCCTGGGTCATTCCTGGTTTATTAGCTACAGTGATGGTATCTTGATTCCATCCCAATGAATTAAGATCGTGGCATAAATAGTCAAAATATTACCAATCTTCTTCCCACTTTAGAATATTAACTTCATTAATACCAAGTCAGTGACAATACTTTGAAGGCTTGTTTTGGAATTTGGAGGTGGAAATAATTTTAATTTTGATAAGTTTAATGATTTTTGTTTTTTAATCATTTTTGTGATGGTTATAGGAAGGCTCCAGGGTAGAATTTATCAACTTTTAAAGTTCTGGATGGTTGCTCAGAACATACTTGTCTTTTAGACCTGAGTATGGGAGAGGTGGTGAGAATTGAATTTTCAAAGGGTTAGGGCTATATGTAATATTTAAATAAATTCATTATATTATTAATCAGAATCAGAATAGAATCTACCAAACTGGCTGGATTAAAGTAGAAAGAAATAAATGTATATGTCTTTGAACTATACAGTCAGAACCCAGTAGAAATTACTTCTCCATTTACATATTAATAGTGATAAAAGTGGGTGGTAAAATTCAGTTCATTTTCCCCCAAGAATTTCCTAGTTAGTTTGAACAACTTTTAGATTGTTTCTGTGCAAGACTTTAAATGACCTCGGGTTATTTATAGTCCAGTCTCCTTGACTTGTAGAAGAAGAACATGAGACCCAGGGTCCCAATTCAGTTGCCACAACTGCTCTATTGCAAAGCTCTATTACAAATGACTAGTTTGTCATATCACGAACCATTTTCATTTTGCAAAATACAATCAAGTAAACTACTTATTTTAAATTAAAAAAAAACCTGCACTGTGTAAGCTGCTTAGGTACACATTCCAGCTTTCTTCCAGTTGACTCCAGCTTTCTTGTATCTGTTCTATTCTCTAGCTGCAAAAACATGCAGCAAATAGGGAAAATATTTTTTTGACCTGTGTAATTACTTATCTAAAACATTTAGATAAATAAGAAATTACTCATAAAGAATAACTGAACTATAAGCTTATGTCAATCATTCACTCCCCAAGATCACACTTGAGGAAATCCTTCCGCATGGGTGAAATGAAAGACAACAGTTACTGAAATAATTTATGGGCAAAAAGTAAAACCTCACTCATGTTTGCCAGATAAATTTTAGATAGAAAGACAAAAATGGGCTGGGCACGGTGGCTCATGCCTGTAAGCTTCAGCTATGAAGCGGCAGGGGCTAGGGATCGCGGTTCGAGTCCCGCCTGGGGCCCGTAGCGAGACCTAGTTCCAAAAAAATAGCTGGGTGTGGTGGCATGCGCCTGTAATCCCAGCTACCTGGGAAGCTGAGGCTGGGGATTGCTTGAGTCTGTGGTACCCTGGGCAACGAGAGCCTGCGGCTCCACGGGCAAAAATAGCGAGACCTAGTCTCAAAAAACAAACAGAAAGACAAAAATGGATTACATTTTGTAATTAAAGCAAACTTTAGATCAATAGAAGACTTTAGCCATGCTTAAGATTAAACATCATTTAAATGAGAACCTTAATGCCTAAAAAAACTCCACTGATGACTTGTGTTTTACAGGGCTCCAGAGTTGAGGGAGAAAGATATGAAATGTTTTTTATATCTTATGTTTTTTTCTTTAACCTATTTATTACTTAATTTAGGTAATTTCATACTAAGGACAAAATATGGAGATTTGGCAATGACTAGATGGGTATCACAATGTTTTTCTTGTGGTTCTCTTAAAACTTAATAGCATCCTTTCTAGTTACTTTTTAAAAAATTTAAAAAAAAATTTTTTTTTAAATTTCATTTTATTGATTTGTCACAATTGTGCATTAATTGATCCCTCCTCCCTCCTCCATATGCCCCCTCTGTATCCCCCCTCCAGTCACTCCATCTCCCATTTTTCTGCAATTTGTTGGTTGGTTAAGTTG
Organism: Uropsilus gracilis; assembly: GCA_004024945.1. Taxonomy (NCBI): domain Eukaryota; kingdom Metazoa; phylum Chordata; class Mammalia; order Eulipotyphla; family Talpidae; genus Uropsilus; species Uropsilus gracilis. The sequence goes on from PVHY01020770.1 coordinate 24,839, forward strand.
ATGTTCAGTTGTTGGTTGTTTGGCCCATTGTTCTTTCCGATATCTGGTAAATGTGTGTGTGTGTGTGTGTGTGTGTGTGTGTGTGTGTGTGTGCGTTTTACCCTGGGGCTTTCCCACTTCACTAAC